>CAUYQU010024554.1:0-28551 GCA_963574635.1 Cheracebus regulus | reverse complement strand
CCTTCTTATCTGAGTTGGGAAGCACTGATCCTTTGTCATTCTTCACATCCACCACCCAGGTGGCCTCTTTACCCCCAGGGCCATCTTTCACCTTGAAGGCAAAAATACCACCGATTTTCTTCACAAACTGTTCCCCTTCCTGGAAAGAAAAATAACACTGGGAGTTACATTAAGTCCATTTCTCTGGCTTTCTCCTCAAGCAGATTAATGTTTAAATAGATACATGATATGATCATCTGGGCCAGGGAGCAGTCCCCAAGGTCCCTTACGATCTTTTACCCAGAAAAGTCTGAAAGGCAACCAACCAGGCAACAACTCCCACATCTGCCAAGTCTTTTATTAAAAATGGCTTTTTAAGCCAGGTGGCTTATGCCTGTAATCGCAGCACTTTGGGAGGCAGAAGTTGGAGGATCACGTGAGCCGAAGAGTTGGAGACCAGCCTGGGCAACATAGTGAGACCTGCTCTCTACTAAAAACAAAAAAAAAATAGCTAGGCATGGTGGTGTATGCCTGTGGTCCCACCTACTCAGGAGGCTGAGATGGAGGATCACTTGAGCCCAGGAGTTCAAGGTTATGGTGAGCTATGATCATGCCACTGCACTCCAGCCTGGGCAACAAAGCAAGGCCTTGTCTCAAAAAAACCAAAAAGGGCTTTTTAGATAAAACTGGTAGAAGGGAAGGAGGGACAGGGCAGCATTTTCTGCCAAAAGAGCCCTCATATGTTTCAGTAATTTGGGAAAGATTCACTCTGACCTCTCTAAATGTAGCGATCACCAACCTGCCCTTCATATATATAGGCATATAAAGGGTGCGTGTATATATATATAAACATATAAATTATATATTTTTTGAGACAGGGTCTCACTCTGTCACCCAGGCTGGAGTGCAGTGGCACAATCAGGGCTCACTGCAGCATTGATCTCTAGTGTTCAAGCAATCCTTATACCTTAGCCTCCCTCAAGTAGCTGGGACTATAGGCATGCACCACCACAACTGGCTTAGTGTGTGAGTGTGAGTGTGTGGGGTGTGAGTGTGAGTGTGTGGGGTGTGTGTGTGTGTGTGTGCGTGTGTGTGTAGATAGGATCTCCCTATGTTGCCCAGGCTGGTCTCAAACTCCTGGGCTCAAGCGATCCTCCTGCCTCAGCCTCCCAAAGTGCTGGGATACAAGAGTTAGCCACCACCCCTAGCCTTACATATATTTCTGGTTCCTCACAATCAGAACTTAAAGATAAGTGGTTCTGAAATCAAGGCCTTTTGTTATTGTTGTTGTTGTTCAACCCATTTTCTCTATCAGTATAAATAATTATATGAGTAATATACCATCCACCACTTGCTTTTGGATATTGGGGAAAGAAGCTGGCCTAAATACAGAAAAAAAAAAAAAACTTAGACCTATATCTCTGCAAAGGGGTTTCCCTTCTCCTTCCCTTCCTCTTTTTTTTTCCATGCTTCACTCCCAGTCTTTCCTTACTGGAGCATTTATTGAGCCAAACACTCTGACAGGCACCAAGGATACAGAAATAGGAGTCAGAAAAGTAAATAATGACAATACACTATGATCACTATGACAATACACTGGATCAAGGGAAACACAGGGGACTGCAGGAGCACAGAGGAGCAGTTAAGCCAGCTGGCAGGGTGAATAATGAAAGGATGACAACAACCTCACACACCTTGTTTAAAAAAAACAAAAGCAAAATAATTTTATTTAAAAAAATTTTTAGAGAAGGAATATTTATTTCACTATGGAAAAATTAGAAAATATAATAAGCAAGAGGAAGAAAATATAAATCATTCATATATACATATATTTTTGAGACCAAGTCTTGCTCTGTCACCCAGGCTGGAATGCAGTGGTGCCATCTTGGCTCACTGCAACCTCTGCCTCCTGGGTTTGAGCGATTCCCCTGCCTCAGCCTCCCAAGTAGCTCGGACTATAGCACATACCACCATGCCCGGTTAATTTTTTGTATTTTTAGTAGAGATGGGGTTTCACCATGTTGACCACGCTGGTCTCGAACTCCTGACTTCGAGTGATCCCCTGCCTCAGCCTCCCAAAGTGCTAGGATTACAGGCAATGAGGCACTGCATCCAGCCAAAATCATTCATAATTTTAGTCAAAGAAAATAATTTTTGGTATATATACGCAGAGAAAAAATATGAGTTTTGTACCAAAAACAAGAAAATCTTTCTGTAAACAGAAAAAGTAGGTTACAAAATATAATCTCATTTAAGATATAGATATATGTGTATGTATATATATATATATCTTTTAAATGGGATCTGTTTAATTAAACAGGAAAGATTTTATATATGTGTGTGTGTGTGTGTGTGTGTGTGTGTCTTAAATGGGATCTGTTTAATTATATTAAACAGAAAAAGCAGATTAAAAAACAATATGATCCCACTTAAGAGATACATATATATAAGATTTATATATATGTATATGCTATATATATCATATATATATATTCAGAAAGGTCTAATAACTTGGCTAGGTTTGTAGAAGTACAAGAGTAAGAATTCAAATCTATTTTGATTCCTAGATTTGGTGTTCTTAATTAGCAAAGTTTAATTCTAGGGATTTACCCTTAAATAAATGAGGCTCTATAAAAAATTTAGATATAGAGCCAGTTGTGGTGGCTCACACCTGTAATCCCAGCACTTTAGGAGGCTGAGGCAGGCAGATCATGAGGTCAGGAGTTTAAGACCAGCCTGACCAACATGGTGAAACCCCATCTCTACTAAAAATACAAAAATTAGCCTGATGTGGTGGCGGGTGCCTGTAATCCCATCTACTCAGGAGGCTGAGGTGGGAGAATGGCTTGAACCCAGGAGGCAAAGGCTGCAGTGAGCCAACATCGTGCCATTGCACTCCAGCCTGGGCAACAAGAGCAAAACTCCATCTCAAAAAAAAAAAAAAAAGAAAAAAAAATTTGGATATGAGAATGTTATTCACAGCATTGTGATAAGAGCCAGAAATTAGCATAAGCCTGAATAACAATTAACAGGCTACTGATTAAATAAAATATGGTGTGTGTGTGTGTGTGTGTGTATATATATATATATATGCTATATATAAGGCTCATATATATGTACCTTAAATGGGATCATATTGTTTTATAATCTAATTTTTCTGTTTAATATAATTATCCTAATTACTGTGTCACTAACATTCTACATAATTTTAAATGGTCACATACAGTCTTTAATTGTAAAAGTATACCATATTTTATTTAACCAATACCCTGTTGATTGTTATCAACAAGTTAGTCAGGTTATTAGACCTTTCTGAATCTCAGTTTTCTTATGTTAAATGGGAATAAAACAGTAACTACCCTCATAGAGCTGAAGGAGAACTATGTAAATACCCACAACACACAGAGTACTCAATGAATGTTAGCATTTTGTTGTTGGTGTTTTAGTCTATGATCTAGCTGCTATTTCTGTGCCAATATTATAGTTTTATAATATACTTTACTCTTTGACACAGCAAATCTCAATTATAATTCCTCTTTTCCAAATGTTCTTGGGTATTTTTGGATTTTTTTGACACACTTTCCTTTATATGTACTTTATAATCACTTAGTTCTTCTCCCAAAATGCTGTTGGAATTGGATGCAGTTACATAAAATATACAGATCTGTTTAGGGGAGAGGTAATTTCTTTACAATATTAAGTCTTCTCATCCATGAATATGGTATATTTTCACCTTTTCTTTAATGTCCTTTGGGAAAATGTTGTCTTTTTTTTCCAACATAGACTTTTGTACAGTTCTTGCTAAGTTTATTCTTAGGTATTTTATATTGTATTTGTTAATAATACATCTTTGCATTAAATTTTATGGCTAGGCTATTGCAAATATATAGAAACTGTACTAATCTTTTAATACTTATTTTGGAACTGGCTACCTGTTGAGTTCTTTTTAATTTCTAATAGCTTTTATTTCCTATCTTCTTTATTTTAGCCTTACATGTCTGCAATAATTTATACACAAAATTCTTCATTTTGGTATCATAATGTTAATTATTTTAAGAAAGACTTAAGTATTTACAATGTTCAGACACTGTGATAAGTACCTGAAACACTCAAATAATTACTGCCCCTGAGGAACTTACATCAACTGACATTAGATACTAACCTCTGTTTCTGCATATGCAGAGAGCCTGGCCTAAGTTTATTACTTCTTTTTGTTGTGTTTTGTTTCATAACAGTACTGAGATACAATTTACATCCCATAAAATTCACTCTTTTAAAGTATTCAATTCACTGGTTGTTTTACTATATTCAAGGTTGTGCAGCCAAAACCATATCTAATTTCAGAGCATTCTCATTAACCTCAAAATAAACTCATACCCGTTAGCAGTCATTCCCTGTCTTCTCTACCCCCGAGCACCTGGCAACACTAATCTACTTCCTGTCTCTCTAGATTTGCTTATTCTGGACATTTCATATAAATGAAATCATGCAATATATGGTCTTTTGTGACTGCTTCTTTCACTTAGCATGATGTTTTCAAGGTCTATCCACATTGACACAGACATCATCAGTCCTTCAGTCCCTTTTTTTTTTTTTTTTGAGATGGAGTCTCACTCTGTCGCCCAGGCTGGAGTACAGTAGCATGTCTCAACTCTCTGCAACCTCCTCCTCCCAGGTTCAAGTGATTCTCCTGCCTCCCAAGTAGCTGGGACTACAGGCACAAACCATGTGCCAAAAAAAGTACTAAAAATTTTTGTATTTTTAGTAGAGATAGGGTTTTACTATGCTGGTAGGCTGACCTCGAACTCCTGACCTCAAGTGATGTGCCCATTACAGGGATAAGCCACCATGTCCAGCCTCTTTCAATCCTTTCTATAGCTAAATAATATTCCATTGTATGGATGTAACATATTTTATGTATTCAGCAGTTGATGGTTGTTTCCATTTTTGCCTATTATGAATAATACTGCTATAGACATTTGTGTACAAGATTTTGTGTGAACATCGTCTCAATTTCTCTTGGTTACATATCTAGAAGTGGAATTGCTAGGTCATAAGGTTTAATTTTTTAAGGTACCCCCCCAAAGTGGCTACATCATGTCACAATCCTACCAGCAAATTAATGAGGGTTTCCAGTTTCTCTACATCCTCAAACAAACAACTGTTACTGTCTTTTTTATTTTGGTCAACCCACTGGGTGTGTCAACCTTTTTTTTTTTTTTTTTTTTTTTTTGGGAGATGGAGTTTTGCTGTCTCCCAGGCTGGAGTGCTGTGATGTGATCTCAGCTCACTGCAACATCTGCTTCTGGGGTTCAAGCAATTCTCCTGCCTCGGCCTCCCAAGTAGCTGGGATTACAGGCACACACTACCATGCCCAGCTAATTTTTTTGTATTTTTGGTAGAGATGGGGTTTCACCATGTTGGCCAGGCTGGTCTCGAACTCCTGGCCTCAAGTGATCCACCCACCTCAGCCTCCCAAAATGCTTGGGATTACAGGTGTGAGCCACCACGCCCAGTCTGGGTGTGTCAATCTTTTTCTTACATATAGGTATACCCCGAGCCTACCTGGAATCTTGGACATGGGTCTTAGGACAAGACAAAACGTTTAGTCAGGGACTACTTATCTCAATAGTCATGGAGGCATCTCTTACAGGGTATCCTGAAATTAACTACTAATCTTTTCTAGTTAAACCAAGAAACCAAAATTACTGTCAGGCTTTTCTTTTAAGTGAAAAATAAATTATCTTATGTTGACTTCCCTCAAAAGAGCTCACTTAAATTAATGTAAGTTAACTGTAGAAAAAATTACTAACAATACTTATATTTTGAGGGGCTTTCAAGTTTCTACTTATATATATATAATTTCTTTAATCTTCACAAAACCATACAAATAGTTGGGCAGACACTAATATTAGCTCATTAAGCAGAAAAAGCAGTTGAGGGTCATAAAGATTAAGAATGCTTCTCCTCTATACTGCTGCCAAGTAGTCCACCTAACACTAACATATCCAACCGTCATTCTCAGGCTTCAACTTCTTAGTGACTTCCCACAGCCAACAGGATGAAGTCTGTCTTTACATATTATCCCAGAGTCTTCATGACCTGAAAGATATTTGTCTATTCTTATCTCCAGCTACTTTCTCTTCCTCTTTATCTTTATGTTACAACAATACTGAGCATGTTGAATTCCATGAACTTATGTGCCAAGTGCTCGTACGCCTCCATGCCTTTACTCCTGCCCCATCCTAGGACAATCACTTCTTCCAAGCCTCCACTCCCACCCTGACCTCATCATTCAAGTCTCACTTCACATGCTAACTCTTTTGGGAAGGAGTCTCTAGCTCCACCATACTTTGATAGCCCTCTGCACATAAACCCATGTTACTTTTTTCTGGAAATAATTTTCCACATCTCTCTGTGTTCCCTGAGGGGCAGGGATATATGGCTAGTGGGTAGTACAACCAGAACTCAATCCCAGGTTGCTTTAATCCCAAATTCAATGCTATTTCCCCTTGACCATACCACAGTGAAACCGTAGGTCACATCAACATTTCTAAACTAGCCGATGACAGTGGAGCTATATTTGCCACCAAAAAAATGAATTAAAATAAAGTTCAAAGTCTTCTTCACATTCCTTAAAATCTTTCATCTCTCAAGGTTCTATGGAAATAGTCTATGAGAAGGGGTTAATAACATTAGTGTGCTAGGCCACCTGAGAGGTAGGCTTCCTCTAGGGCCAGTGGTCCATGAATGACTATTTCC
The DNA here is from genome assembly GCA_963574635.1 of Cheracebus regulus. Classification (NCBI taxonomy): domain Eukaryota; kingdom Metazoa; phylum Chordata; class Mammalia; order Primates; family Pitheciidae; genus Cheracebus; species Cheracebus regulus. Next base: position 21,810 of record CAUYQU010024554.1, on the reverse strand, counting down.
AGGTGTATCCATGCCATCTGCTTGCACAATGCCTCAGGAATAGAGCTATGTGCAGACACCAACAAATTACAGCAGGAAAACACCAGCAAACATTTAGAAATTCTACCTGCATACTTGAAGAGAAATTCCTGTAACCTTACTACTTAACCTCCTACCTCCTTAAAATAGAGAATAATTTGCACTTGCTGTTACTTTTCAGAAACAACTTATCCTCTTATAAAATCACATCCCTTCGACAATAAAACGTTTTCAATTGAAGTGGGAGTGAGAGAGGGTAAGGAAACTGATGAGGAGAGAGAGTTAAAAGGGAAAATAAAATACAGTTGTGAAACTGGAGATCATTAGTATTAAGAAAGTTCTGAGTGCCTCCTTACTTGAAGAAAAGTACTTCTTTCTGAGTAGGCAAAAGGTCAAGGAGTAGGTCCTGTCACAAACTTAATAGGAACAAAAAATTAAGACAGAATTCAAAGAAGGTCACTGGAGAATTGCTAACAAAGACAGAAATGGAAATAAAATCTTTTGCCAGGCTGCCTTTAGTAATACAGAAAATGCATGAATTGACAAAAGATTCCAAGACTTTTACTTTCTAGTGCTGCAAACACTTAGGAAACTGACAATCGTGGGAAGGAGGAAAAAACAAGGGAACAAGGGTGGTAGGGAGGTTATGAAGAAAAGAATTAAAATGGAGCAAGAGGCATACATTTGGCAAAGCTAAAAGAATATTGTAAAATAAACACCACACTACTTTGTTAATCCCTGTAATGAAGTAAGTATTTAATGACTGATATGCTGCCATACCTCATACTTCACAGTAGATAATCTCTACATTAATTTATTTGATTTTTTTTTTGAGATGGAATAGGGTTGAAATAAATGAAGTTACTTGTCAGACACAACTATCCTATGTGTTCCTCTGCAGGAATATATTGGCAGCATTTTAAAAAACCAAAACTTTTAAGCTGAGACTTTGTAGAGTGCAACTTCATTTTATAGGAACACATGTAATGAAAATAAATTCAAGAAACAATGAGGTATTTTTTCATACTAGTTAGCAAAGACTTTTTATTTATTTATTTATTTTTATTTTTAATTTTTGAAGAGGAGTCTCACTCTGTCACCCAGGCTGGAGTGCAGTGGTGCAATCTCAGCTCACTGCAACCTCCTCCTCCCAGGTTCAAGAGATTCTCCTGCTTCAGCCTCCCAAGTAGCTGAGACCACAGGCGTGCAAAACCATGCCTGGCAAATTTTTGTATTTTTAGTAGATATGGGGTTTTGCTATGTGGGCAAGGTTGATCTTGAACTCCTGACATCAAGTGATCCACCCAACTCAGCCTCCCAAAATGCTGAGATTACCACCATGCCCAGCCCAAAGGTTTTTTAAAAACTAGCCAACACAGTATCAGAGGTGTGAAGAAAACACAATTACTCTCCAACACAGCAAGACCCCATCTTTACAAAAATAAAAATAAATTTTTAAAAATGAAAACAGTCACTCTCATGAATTGGTAATGTTTGTAAATTAGTACTCTCTTTCTGGTGGGTAGTTTGGCAATATGTATCAACATGCAAAATGCATATATCCAACCACCCAACAATTTTCCTCCTTTATTTATATTAAATTGATCATAGTTTAAATACTTAAAGATTGAGTGTAAAAGGAAGTTTAGCTCAGCACTGTTTTACTTGAAAATGTTAAATAAACCTGATATTCATCATAGGAGGCTACTTAAATTAAGACAAATACATATGAATACATACTATGTATTAAAAATGAGGGTAAGGATTTAGATTTATGGCCACGGAACATACTGTCAAAAGAAAAACACAGATTATAAAACAGGTAGCTCCATGCACATGCATCCCAAGATGGCTGCAGGACAGGTCTGCAGCTTCTGGGCCAATGCCTGGCCCTGCTCTCCCTCAGGACGGTTGTAGAGTATAATGAAAGTCCTGGAAATGTTGGGTCCTTTCACAAGACACGTCAGTTATATCATCTGTATTCCCATCCACAGTGCAGTCATCTCAGATGTTAAGAAGTCCTCTGCTCTACAATAAGGGTTATGAGATAAGCACAACATTTGCCTTTCATACCATGGCTCTAATGTGAGTGAAACACAGCTTAAACATTCTATTTATTTCAGCCCACTTTGATCACCTTAATAGATGAGTAATTTGCATTGTGATTGTGGCTGTAACCATGCCTTGTATGGTCTCAAATCTATAATCAATTATGAAATACATCCGGGCAGAGATTCACGCTTGTAATCCCAACACTTTGGGAAGCCAAGGTGGAAGGATCACTTGAGCCCAGGGGCTCAAAGCTGCAGTGAGCTGAGATCATGCCACTGTACTCCATTCTGGGTGACAGAGTGAGATTGTTTCAAAAAAGAAAGGAAGAAAGAAATTTCAAGATGCTTCTAAGTTTAAACCAATGAAATAAATATATATTTTGCCTGAAGAGAATAACTCTCTTTCTGGAGAGTTATTGTTAGATTGCCTTAGTATGGTTATTACCTATCAAGAACTAATTACTGTATATAAAAATAGATCTGCATATATAGTATAATAAAAAACAACAGGTATTGTGGCCAGGCACGATGGTTCATGCCTGTAATCCTAGCACTTTGGGAGGCCAAGGTGGCCAGATCACTTGAGTTCAGGAGTTCAAGACCAACCAGGCTAACATGGTGAAACCCCATCTCTACTAAAAATACAAAAATTAGCCTGGTATGGTGGTGGGCCCCTGTAATCCCAGCTACTCAGGAGAGGCTGAAGCAGGAGAATCACTTGAACCCGGGAGGTGAAGGTTGCAGTGACCTAAGATCATACCACTGCACTTCAGCCTGGGCGACAGGGCAAGACTGTCTCAAAACAAACAGTTATTATATGACATTAGGTTAAAACTGTAAGTTAATATACACAGAAAGAGATGACTGAAAGAATGTTAATCACTGTTAACATTTCAGTAAAGTCTGAGTGACAGAATTTGGGGAGATTTTAAACTTTAAAAGGTTAAAACAAAAGTATAGTATAAAATGTATACTATACATAAATACATATTTCTGTATAGTATAAATTTTTTAAACTAGCATCATTTTTAAAACAAAAAAATTTTTAACTACTTTAAGAAATCAAACACAATTTCTTTTTACAAAGAATTTTGAAATATGTACAAAGCAAATAACTTACTAGTAAGTGCAGAATAGTAAAAAAAAAAAAATGTACAAAAAAAGCTCATTTTAAATATTCTTTTGAATGATTTTAAGTAAAACACTTTTAATTCAAAAAAAATTACACCAAAATAAATTAGAATCCCTTTACATTTGAACTTTGCCCATAACTGAATAACCCTCTGACAAAGAGGACCTAGAAAAGAGTGACAATTTAAACAGTATTTATCATAGTTCTTTAGCTCAAATCTGAAGATTTATACATTTCTGAAATGCATTCCTTTTAGAATTATAAGGAAGCCTTAACAGGCACTCAGAAATCTAACTACACTCAATAGTTGACAACATGATATAACTTTGCAATTTGTACCACCTTGTAGCAACACCTGAAACCTGTGTCTGCTTCCTCTGGCCTCAGGGTCCTTCCTGGCAATATTTTACATAAATCTTACCTCTTCAAGTTTCTTCTCAATCTCCTTAAAGACAAGATTTGCCTTAAATCCATCACTTGCAGAGCTGGTAGGAGCAGCTTCAATTTGATGAGTTCTAAAAGAACTGGGGAAAATAATTTGTTTCAATTCATGGAGTCGCATAGGTACTAAGTTTTTCAACATTTATAAAATAGCTATTTTCAAAATTTTCAAAAACCCTAAGAACAGAGATTTGCAAATCTTATCCAAAGGAAATATTTAGTAAGCATATAAAATAATTAAGCTCTTCTTCACATTTTTTCAACAAATAATCAGCTCATTGGGAACTAGAAATTTTTCTTGAAAATATAGTAATCCAAAGAAGCTACCCTCATGAATCTTACTTGCTAGTGGAGGAGACAATTTAGAAACAAAAATAAATAAATAATATAGTTAGCTGGGCACAGCGGCTCACATCTGTAATCCCAGCACTTTGGGAAGCTGAGGCAGGCAGATTGCTTGAGCTCAGGAATTCAAGACCAGCCTGGGCAACATGGCGAAACCCCATCTCTACAAGAAATACAAAAATTAGCCAGGTGTGGTGGTGGGTGCCTGTAGTCCCAACTATTCCAGAGGCTAAGGTGGAAGGATCACTTGAGCCTGGGTGATGGAGCCAGACCCTGTTTCTAAATAAATAAATAAAGTTATTTATCCACTCTATTATGGTGGCATGCGTCTGTAGTCCTAGCTACTCAGGAGGCTAAACGGGAAGGATCACCTGAGCCCAGGTGATAAGAGGCTGCAGTGAGCTATGATCACATCACTGCACTCCAGCCTGGGTGACAGAGTGAGGCCCTGTCAAAAAAAAAAAAAAAAAAAAAAAGTGCAGCAGTTGTTCAATAAGCATCTATCTTTTTTTACCCCTCTCCTTTCATGTATGTCTCCCTGAAGCCCTCCAATCCATTTCTCCCTCCTCTTTCCCTTTTCCTCCTATCATTTCATACTTTTTTTTTCCTCTCCCATAGGGACTCTTGTCACCCATGCTGAGTGCAGTGGTACAATCACAGCTTACTGTAACCTGGAACTCCTGGACTCAGGCAATCTTGCTTCAGCCTCCCGAGTAAGCTGGGACTATAGGTGCATGCCACCATGCCCAGCTAATTTAAAATTTTTGTAGAGACAGGGGACTTGTTATGTTGCCCAGGCTGGTCTCAAACTCCTGGGCTCAATCGATCCTCCCTACATTGGCCTCCCAAAGTGCTGAGATTACAGATGTGAGCCACCATGCCTGGCCTCATTTCATAAATATTTAATGACTTCCTGCTACCTGCCAAGGAAGACATTTCAAAACACTGGGGATGTAATGGTGAACAGATAAGACCCAGACCCTGCACTCACTGAGTTTATAGTCTTCCAGTGGAGGAGAAAAAGAAGTAAACACAAAATAACTGCAAACTGTAGCAAGTATTATGAAACAGAGGAGTAGAGTGACTATAATTTACTATATATTTACATTTCTAAATAGCAAAAGGAGAATAATTCAAATGTTTCTAGAATAAAGAAAAGACAAATATTTAAGGTGATGGATATCCCAAGTAAACTGATTTGATCTTCACAAATTATATGAATGTATTAAATTATTACTTGTACCCTGAGACTATGTACATCAGTTATGCATGATTAAAAAATAATTTTAAATTAAAGAGGAACCTACTTTAGGCAGGACAGTCAAGGAATGATCCCTAACTAAGACCTTATTAAAGGAAGAAAGGAGCTAGTCATTTAATGAGGAAACTGCAAAGATCCTGAGGGAGAAGTGAGCTTGGTATGTTAAAAGAAAATCAAATACAACCAGAGTCTCTATAACACAGTAGGTGTGGGGAGATTATAGTGAATTGAAGAGTGAATAGGAGAAGGAAATAGACACAGTGTGGCTCTTTTGAGACATTAATTTTAGGGGAACAGTAAAATGAGGTGGTCTCTGGAGAGGAATGTGGTGGTATCAAGGAAGAGTTGTGGGGGCTTTCTTGGCGGGGGGGTGGGGGGAGGGAATGACATCTTTATTTTGACTAATCTCTTAAAGAAATGTAGCATTTCCAGCCAGGCATGGTGGTTCATGCCTGTAATCCCAGCATTTTGGGAAGCTGAGGCAGGTGGATCACCTGATGTCAGGAGTTCGAGAACAGTCTGGTCAACAAAGTGAAGCCCTGTCTCTACTAAAAATACAAAAATTAGCCGGGCATGGTGATGAGCACCTGTAATCCCAGCTACTCGGGAGTCTGAGGTAGGAGGATTCACTTGAACCCAGAAGACAGAGGTTGCAGTGAGCACAGATCATGCTACTGCACTCAAGCCTGGGCGACAGAGCAAGACTCTGTCTCAGAAAAAAGGAACGGAACGGAAAGGAACAGAACGGGTGAAGGAAAGGAAGGAAGGAAGGAAAGGAAGGAAAGGAAGGAAGGCAGGAAGGCAGGAAGGAAGGAAGGAAATGTAATGTAACATTTCCTTCTGGATGTGGGCAATGTCTGTCTCCCAGGTTCAAGCAAAATCTTGTGGCCTGTGACAGGATGAGGAGACTCAAGCGAAGAAAGAGGATCAGATGGGTGCAATTCTAGTGTAGAGGGTCTGAAGGTCTTGGGATGGAAGTTGAGGAAGTTTGGGTTTAATGGCTTCCAGTTCTCAACAACGTATAAGGCAAAGAAATCAGCAGAGAGTAAGGGTGACAGTGAGGGTGTCGAGGTCTAAACTGAAAAGTGAGCCTACTAGAGGAACCATATTAATATATAAACAAGGAATGGGATCTTAGCTCCAGCAAGTTGACTGTGTGTAGTCCTCAGAGCACAGAATGCCACCTCACACCTCTATGCCTTTGCCACTGCTAATCCCTGGGTCCAGAATATCTCCATTTTAGCAAACTCCATTTCTCCCTTCAAGACCCAGCCCTTTCAGGAAACTCCTCTTCTGTGAAACCCTACTAAATGTCATTGGCTTAAAAGCAGATATCCTACCTTTTCTTAAAAAAAAAAAAAAATCTCTGTGTTTTTTTTTAAATGTTCCCAGCACATCATAGGCATTTAGTGAATAGTGACTGAATGGAACTGAAGTTACTCTCCCTTGCCTAACTCCTAATTCCTTCCTGTTCTATTCAGAGCAGAATTATCTATGATACACTATAGCTTCTTGGTCAAAAGTCTGAATATGTGACCTAAAATCAAGTAGCCACAGCTAGTTCTCCACAAGCCAATTTCATTTCATTGGTCCAATGTTTCAGTTACTTTTATTTATTTATTTTTTTGAGACAGAGTCTTGCTCTGGTCGACAGGCGCTAGGCTGAAGTGCAGTGGCGTGATCTCGGCTCACTGCAACCTCCACCTCCCAGGTTCAAGCAATTCTCCTGCCTCAGCATCCTGAGTAGCTGGGACTACAGGCGCATGCCACCATGCCCAGCTAATTTTTGTATTTTTAGTAGAGATGGGTTTTCACCATGTTGGCCAGGATGGTCTCGTTCTCTTGACCTTGTGATCCACCTTTCTCAGCCTCCCAAAGTGCTAGAATTACAGGCATGAGCCACCGCGCCCAGCCTGTTTCAGTCACTTTTAATCATCACTGTGCCCTTCTCCAAACTTGCCAGGTCTTGCATGTTCCCAAAGGTCATAGATGTGTCTTTTATCTTGCTTGTTTTGAGAAGCTCATGAAGTTAGTGATTAACCAACTTTCTATCCAGATTAAGATAAAAGTTAATATGTAAAGTTTTATCCATATTTTCTGAAAACCCCTCATTCCTTAAAATTTATCTGATGTGCCCTGCTCTAAGAAAACTGAATATGCCAACTTAAACTCAGAAAGAGAATATTCACACTCACAAAATGATGTTTTTCATGATTTCTTTACATACAAAGTTCTTTTATTAGAAACTAAATTCCAATTGGTTTTATTTTTTTTAATTTGGTTTATATATGTTTCCTAGAATAAATCTAGTATTTAAATATTGAAAGGAACCTTGAAGATAGAACCAGCAAACATCCTACTCAGCATATGAATTCCCTTCATGATTCCTGAAAATGTTCATTCTGAGTCTAAAACAGGCTATGCTACAACAATGTCAAAGACTAAGGGGACAGAATAGCCAGGAAAACATAAGCACCAAACTCAGAACTTGATTCTACCACTCAAGACCCTCTCTCCTTAGATAATTGATCTCTCTGATCATCAATCTTATCTATAAACAGAAATATCTAAGTATGGGGCTTTTACCAGGATTAAACAAAGAAGTACATGTGAAACACCTAGTGTGGCCCTGGCACATACCAGGCTCTCAAAAAGTGATTGTGAAAGAACCCTTACAACTCAATAATTAAAATGCAAAGACCCCAATTTAAAAATGCCAAAGGATCTGAACAGGCTTTCCTCCAAAGAAGATATGCATATAGCCAATAAGCACAAGAAAAGATGCTGATCATCAATAGCCATCAGGGAAAGGTAAAGCACAATGAGATACCACTTCACAAGCACTAACATGGCTAAAACAAAAAAGACAGATAACAAGAAGTAATGACAGGATGTAGAGAAATTGGAACCTTTATACAATGGACTATTATTCAGCCATAAAAAGGAATGAAGTACTAATATATGCTACAACATGGATGAATCTTGACAACATTATGCTAAATGAAAGAAGCCAGTCACCAAAGACCACACAGTGTATGATTTCATTTATATACAACGTCCATAACAGGCAAATCCATAGAAACAGAAAGTAGGTCATCGCTTGCCAGAGACTTCGAGAAGGAGGAACTACTAATGAGTACACACTTTCTCTCGAGGTGATGAAAATTTTCTTAGATTAACTGTGGTAATGACTGCATAACTTTGTGATATGCTAAAAACCACTGACTGTACACTTAAAATGGGTGAACTGTAGACATATGAATTACATCTTAATAAAGTTATTTGAAATGGTTTTTAAAAAATGGTTGATGAGGCCAGGCATGGTGGCTTATGCCTGTAATCCCAGCACTTTGGGAGGCCAAGGCAGGTGGATCACATGAGGCCAGGAATTCAAGACCAGCCTGGACAACACAGTAAAACCCCATCTCTACTAAAAATACCAAAATTAGCTGGGCCTGGGCCTGGTGGCCTATGACTGTAGTCCCAGCTACTCAAGAGGCTAAGGGCACAAGAATCACTTGAACCTAGGAGGCAGAGGTTGTAGTGAGGTGAGATCACAGCACTGCACTCCCGCCTGGACAACAGGGCAAGATTCTATCTTAAAAAAAAAAAAAAAGTGCTGAGCTCAGTGGCTCACACCTGTAATCCCAGCACTTTGGGAGGCTGAAGTGGACAGATCACCTTAGGTCAGGAGTTCGAGACCAGACTGGCCAACATGGGAAACCCCATCTCTACTAAAAATACAAAAATTAGCCAGCTAGGCATGGTCGCACTTGCCTGTAGACCCAGCTACTCAGGAGGCTTAGGCAGGAAAATCGCTTAAACCCGGGAGGCAGAGGCTGCAGTGAGCCAAGATCGCACTACTGCACTCTAGCCTGGGAAACACAGCGAGACTCTATCTCAAAAACAAAAAAGTGGTTGATGGCCAGGCATGGTGGCTCATGCCCATCATCTCAGCACATTGGGAGGCTAAGGCAGGTGGATCACTTGAGCCCAAGAATTCAAGGCCAGCCTGGGCAACATGGCAAAACCGCACCTCTACAAAAAAATACAAAAATTAGCTGGGCATGATGGCATGTGCCTGTGGTCCCAACTACTCAGGAGGCTGAGGTGGGAAGATTATCTGAGCCTGGGGAGGTCAAGGCTGCAGTAAGCCATAACGCCACTGCAATCCAGCCTGGATGACAGAGTGAGACTCTATCTAAAAAAAAAGTGGTTGCTGTTACTCTTAGTATTTGGGAAGAATATAAGTCCTGCATTGTAATCAAACCTTCATCTCTAAAACTAATATTTAACCAGTAATCAGCTTGTTCTGATTGGAGACAGTTGTGCAGTACACATAAGTTTCAGGAATATCAAGTGTATTTGTAATCAGCTACTCCCCAGGACCTCCGAGCAGGCACATGGTTCCACCACATATAGAAATACAGCCCAGAGACTTGAGTTGGAAAACAAACAAAGAAACCTCACAGATTATGGTGGGAGATATGATAAGATCCTCTTTGGCCAAGCTGTTCCCCATTCTGTACTAAAAATTTAAGTTCATTTTTTTTCCAAATCCTAGGTAATATTTATAATTAATAAATCAAACCATTTTCGGGCTGGGCACAGTGGCTCACACCTGTAATCCCAGCACTACAGGAGGCCAAGGTGGGCAGATTGCTTGACTCTATGAGTTTGAGACCAGCCTGGGCAACATACCAAAACCCTGTCTCTATAAAATTAAATTAAACTAAAATAAACCTTTTTTTTTTTTTGAGACAGAGCCTTCCTCTGTCACCCAGGCTGGAGTGCAGTGGCACAATTTCGGCTCACTGCAACCTCCGCCTTCCAGGTTTAGCGATTCTTCTGCCTTAGCCTCCCAACTAGCTGGGATTACGTGCACTGCCACATCCGGCTAATTTTTGTATTTTTAGTAAGGACAAAGTTTCATCATGTTGGTCAGGCTGGTCTCGAACTCCTGACCTTGTAATCTGCCCACCTCGGCCTCACAAAGTGCTGAGATTACAGGCATGAGCCACCGCATCCAGCTGATAAAACCATTTTTGACCTTTACCAGTGACATGACTAGAGAAATAGGAAAGAAGAAAGGAAAATGCACTGGGAAATAAAAACTCAACAGTTTATTGAGCAACTACAATGTGTGGCAGATATTTTTAATTTGTTATTTTCTGATCCGTACAGTACATATCTTCAATATTTTCTAAATAAGGAAAAGGCTAAATTAATATTTTCAAAGCAGGTAGTGTGATCAAAAAGTTGATAAGTGCTCTTCTCACTGATCAAAACTGTCTCTGATGGCTGGGCATGGTGGCTTATGTCTGTAATCCCAGCACTTTGGGAGGCCAAGGTAGGTGGATCACTTGAGTTAGGAGTTTGAGATGAGCCAGGACAACATGGCAAGACTCTATCTCTACTAAAAATACAAAAATTAGCCAGGCATGTTGGCACATGCCTGTAATCCCAGCTACTTAGGAGGCTGAGGCAGGAGAATCACTTGAACCAAGGTGGCAGAGGTTGCAGTGAGCCGAGATCATGTCACTGCACTCCAGCCTGGTGACAGAGCAAGACTCTGACTCAAAAAAAAAGAAAAAGAAAAAGAAAAAGAATATCTTTCCATATTCTATACAATAAATTCCAAACTCCTGAGCATTGCATTTGAAGCACTTCAAAACCATAATCCCACTTTGTCCCTCTACCCAGGCATACACAAAATAATCTACTCTCTACCCACACAGCACAATCCCTTGCCAAACCTCCTTGTATTTGCAAATTTCTATACCTATGTACAGACTTGGAATGCCCTTCCCCTATACTTCTGTTGGGCAATCCTAGTCATCTCAGCTCAAATTTACTTTCTTCATAATAATTTCTTCCTCTGAGCTTCTAGAGCATCTTGGGAAAAGTATGTTGCTTTCCCCACATATTTAGAGGACCATACTTCTTGGGCCTAAGTATGTAGCAGCTGTTCTACCAGAGTTAGTTAAATGAGTAACAAAAAAATCAGATCATGTGCAATGGGTAGCTTAAAATTATTTAGTTTAAAACCAAACCACGACCACATTTTAAAACTATATCTGCATCGTCAGAGTTAATAATTATTCCCCTAATTTTGGCCGTCAATAATATCTGCAATATTTCAAGTCAATTTCTCATTAATCATTAATATGACTTCTGAATTGTTTTCATGCTTCTGCCTTCCCAGAAGTATCAACTCTGGATAATGAGAACTGTCCTTTCTTCTAGTTATTATCTTGAAAGTAAAATAACTGAGAATTCCACATTTAAAATATGTCTGTTACCCCAAATTGGTAACTTTCTAATCTGAGCAAATCAGACAGCAATACTAACATGATGACTATGGTAATTCTTTATAGTTTTAACTCTTTACTAAGGATTTTTAACTCCAAATATGAACTGAATAGAATTCCAGAGTCGATAGAGAACCAATGAATCAGATTTAGGAGGAAAATTAAGATTCATGGGGAGCAGTGGCTCATGCCTGTAATCCCAGCACTCTGGGAGGCCAAGGCGGGCAGATCACTTGAGGTCAGGAGCTTGAGACCAGCCTGAACAACATGGTGAAACCCCATCTCTACTAAAAATACAAAAAATTAGCCAGGTGTGGTGGCACATGCTTGCAATCTTAGCTACTCAGGAGGTTGAAGTACAAGAATCACTTGAACCCAGGAAGCAGAGGTTGCAGTGAGCGGCAATCACCCCACTGTACTCCAGCCTGGGCGACAGAACAGGACTCTGTCTCTAAAAAAAAAAGAAAAAACACCCCACAAAAACTTAAGATTCAATACCTTTTATTCCAATTTAATAAGCCCATAAGAGATTCTAGGAACAAGAGATGTAAGTCACAGTCTTAGACCTTAAGGATTTCATATAATAAAGGGAACCAAACCAACTAGATAGTACCCAAAAATGTACAAAGTGCTGTGGATATTCAGAGAGATGGTATTTGAGATGGGCTTTAAAATATAAGTTTTACAACACAAATTATATTCTGGGCAGAGAAAGAGGAGAGGACAAAAGAAGAGATCCAAGAGCTTACAGACGAATATAATGGACTCAGTAAAAGAAGTGTGTCTCAAATCCTTTGTTGGAGAAACAAAAAAAGTGTAAATAAATGATTAAATAATTACCAAGAATTTCCAAAGAAAAAACGGAGCCAATTAATGTCAAAAGCTACAGCAGAGTTAAACAGAGTAAATAGGAAAAATAAAGACAAGGTTTTTCAATGTCACTTAGATACTGGTGGCCTTACCTCAATGATGAGGTAAAAAAATTAGACTGTGAGGTATTCTGGCTTGGAAAAACAAAGGTGGCTCAACATAAAAGACTCATCATGAAAAAGAACAATTAAGGCCAGGAGAAAAAGAGATCTAAGGGAAGATGTGAACATGTATGCTGCCAGAGGGAAAGGAGCCAATGGAAAGATAAGGAAGTTACAGAAAGTGATTGGAAACCAAAGCATGGGAAAAGGAAAGTCGAGCCTTTGGCAGGAGGAGGCGCTTTTTTCCTCTGGGGAGGAGCACTTCTCTGAGAGATGTGCAAAGGAGTTGAGGGATCCTGAGTGGGATGGGAAAGAAAGTGCCTGCAAACTTGAGGAGTACAGGCAGTTGAAGGAGAGGAAGAAAGTCAGCAAGAGACAAAAAGAATTCTAGCAGCAACGAGGGTTTATTAATTAGCTGGACTCGAAAATATAAATTTGCAAAGATCCAGTCAGCACATTTGGTGACTCCCCAAACCACAGAAGCCTGGAAGGTCATGAGGAGAGATCTGCCTAAGTTACTCAGGTTGGTAGGGCCTAAGACCCACACCCAGCCAGCTCAGGCTTCTAGTTCAGCACTCTAGTGACTATGCTGGCTCCTTTTTCAACAAAATTATCCTAAAGTTGGTTATATTTAAAACCTAATGGCCACTTTTAAAGTCATGTTCTTAAAACAATGTAATGAGATACTTTTCCTTAAATACTAAGACAATAAGAATTTTTTACATGTAAAACATCATCAACTGTGAAAAGTCAGAAGGATTAACTGACACACAAAACTCAGTACGTGACTCACCTGGCGGCTTCGGGAAAACCCATCTTGTACAGTGTTACAACCACAGCTCCTCCAAGGCCTAAATTATGCTGCAGAGCCACCTTTGCACCAGGAACTTGCCTCTTTCCGGCTTCGCCTCTCAGCTGCCAGCAGAGCTCGGCACACTGAGCCAGACCTAGCAAATCGAACACAGAGCACTGAGTCTGTCGGATTAGAAAGCTGCCTCCCCCAGCTTTCTCAAGCCAGAAAAGGGATGTTTGTGACTTTAAATTAAAGCATTTGATTAAGCCGAGACCACGCTTGTCTAAACAGTAACTTCTCTTAAAACACTAAAGGGTCTTGCACCTAGTTATTTTCTCTCTAATTCTTTCCTGCACTCTTTAAACTTACTTCAACCTGTCGTTTTCCAGCATGTTGAAAGAGAAAACACCGAATCTACAATTCTCTAGTCCAGGGAAAATTGCTTAAAATTAATTTAATTTTACCATTTTTAATGTATCAAAAGAAGATAAACTAGGATTTGGAAGTTCACATTCCCTAAAAAGTTTAGCTGGTATGGGAAATTTTTCCTATTATTTTCCCCCAAGTAGTTCTCAACAAGAATAAGTTGTTTTCCAGACCTATTCACAGCTACTCACTCACAAGAAAAGCTCTGGATTCACAAGGATAACGTTCTGTCCCCTGAATAATAAAATCAAAGATGTTTAGAGCTGAAAGGAACTTACTGATGTGAACACTGAGAAACAGAAAGGTTAAATCATCCGTGGTCACAAAGCAGGCTAATTCCAGAGGTGAGGTTAGTTGAACCCATGATTCCAGATGTACACTTGTTTGCCTTTCCATCAGACCAGGTTTTGAAAGGACGCTGGGTTAAGAATGTTCTATCAGGATAGATTGGTCTGCAGGTCTACTACTTATGTTGCCTATTCTTCCATGCACATTCCTAGCCACAACTTACAATTCCTGAGTACCTGTGACAATTTCCTATATAAACTCAACTTCCCCAAGAAATTTAACTGCTGCTTTTCATTTCTAAGCAGTATCTATATATTTACACACCATGTATCTTAAACACTATTTAAAAATAGGTAGCTCCCAGTGTGGACAACACAGCAAAACTTCATCTCTACTAAAAATAAAATTTTTTTAAATCAGCCAGGCATGGGAACATATATCTGTAGTTTCTAGCTACTCAGGAGGCTGAGGAAGGAGGATGACCTGAGCCGAAGAAGCCAAGGCTGCAGTGAACTATAATCATGCCACTGCACTCCAGCAGGGCAAGATTATAGGGCAAGACCCTGTCTCAGGAAAAAAAAAAAAAAAAAGGAGATAGTGCCACACCTGGTAATAACTTTTTGAATTATGAACACTTTAGAAATTAATGAGGAAGGTCAAATTGAAATGACTCTATTATACCCAAACTTGGGGGCAATCAGTTTTACTGGAAATCTGCCTTTATAAAAAGTCTAAATGAATATGTAAGACAAAAAACATTCAAACTGGTCTTAGATATACTGCTAGTTGTCTTCACAAAAGAATAGATGCAATTTACAACTATTTGAGAAAATATCCAATCTTGCCATTGATCAGATACCATTTTATGCCAATCAAATTGGTAAGAATGTTTAAAAATGGGAATAATCAATGCAGCGGAAACTATGGTAAGATAGTTTCCACCTCCATATAGAACTGGTCAAAGTTTAAACCTGGACCACCTTTTTGGAAAGCAATGGACAAAGTTATTAAGAGTCTTTAAAATGCCTTCAAAACCATTTCATGGAAATAATCAAATGTAGGGAAAGCTTTACACACAAAGCTATCGGTTCATCATATTGTTATAACAGTGAAAACCTAGATAATCTATAAGTGAAATAACCAGGGAATGGTTATATAGAGGTGGGCAAAGGGACCAAGTTCTCCTTGGCCCCCTGAAGGTTTGCTGAAAAATCAACTTATAAAAGTCAGATTAATTACAGAAAAGGTATACAAATTTATTTAACATATATACACAGAAGCATTCAGAATGAAGACCCAAAGATACAGGGGAGGTTGTCCGTTTCATGCTTAAGTTCAACAAAGTATGGAACAGCTATATAGAAATACAACTGGACAAAAGGTATATGATCTAATGCCAATAGACTGAGTGGAGAAACCCAGCCAGGCCTGTCCCTCGAGATTCTTCTCGGCCTCTCTGAACATGCACTCCTTCCTTCTGGGTGTGGGGCAGGACCCTTTCTGGAATGGGGGTCTTATGACCTGTTTTTGAACAGAAAGGTGGAGGGAAGTTAGAGTGGTAATCTAGGTTTTATGACTGGTTTTGGGGAAAAGGAGTTCTGGTTTCCATGACCTGCTTTGAGGAAGAGGGATTCTAGTTTCTACGTCTGGCCTAGGTTGGGGCAGGTGGGGAGGAGAATGGGACTGAGAGACAGGAGGCCAGGAAAAGGCCACAGAAAAATTTTTGCTTCTGAGGCTTTTATTTTGGCAAATTGTTTTCTAAGCCCCAACAGTTATGTAAATTATAAACCAGATGTAAAGAGAAAAAGCAAGCTGTTCTTTCTCTCTACTCAACACATTCATAGTACATTTCTGTGACCAGATGTCGGGAAGGTGAGGGGTTCTCCCAAATACCAAATCGATTCTTTTACAGACACTGATGAGGTGTTCTGTAATTCATTTCAATTCTAACACTATTTACCTGGAGAGAGTGTCAGATCCCATGGGTTGAGGGCTCAGTCCCACCAGGCTGCTCACATTTCAGATGCCAAATGCGAGTCTAGGCCACCTGTACTTCCAACCAACTGGTTACAAAACATCATCTTGCTGCAAACATTTCCTAACAAGACATTGGTCAATCTTTTTATATGAAAGTAACTGGCCTAGAACTCAGCTACATAGATAAGGGTATAGAATCTGGTTGCTTCTAAAAATAAACCATTCGAACATATATCAAGCACTTCACCAAATGTTAAAGATAACAGAGAATTCACAGTGTAATATAAATGCAAAGTGTTAACAAAGACAAGGACACTAAGTGCTATGAATAACCACAGAATGGAAAAGCTATAGGGGCTAACATTTTGAGTTATTATCTGAGGTCTTTTCTTCCTTCTGCTTGAACCTATAAACCTTCCTATACTATCCAGATGGCCAAGTACAATAAAGTCATAATTCAGCTTTAGTTTCAAATTAGATATCTAAATGCTTTTCCAAAAACAACATTAAAAAGCATGGTTTTCTACTATCAGAGCCTGAATTTTTGAGGACAAAAAGGCTTGTTGAGCTTCAAAGAGCAAAAAGCTTTCATAGACTCAGCATAAATTGAAGAATGTTATATTTATAATAGAGCAGTTTTTCTCTCCAAAAGATATAAAATTATCTATCATATGTAAAGTATATTTCAAAAACAAAAGTAAAATACTTTTACATGGATGTGCCCTCACATCCATGGTTTCACTTTCCACAGTTTCAGTTACCTCAGTCGATTATAGTCCAAAAATATTGAATGAAGAATGCCAGAAATAAATAATTCATCAGTTTTAAGTTGCATGCTGTTCTGAGTAGCATGATAAAATCTCACACCATTCAGCTCCATCCCATCTGGGTTGTGAATCATCCCTTTGCCCAGCATATCCAAGTAGTATACTCTACCTTCCCATTAGTCAGTTAGTAGCCATCTTTGTTATTAGAACAATTGTGACGGGTCCTGCAGTGCTTGCATTCAAGTCATCCTTAGTTTACTTAATTGTGGCCCCAAAGTGCAAGAGGAGTGAGGTGGCAATTCAGATGTGCATGTAAGTGCTTCCTCTAAGTGAAAAGGTGGAAGTTCTCAACTTAAGGAAAAAATCTTGGTAAGAAAGAATCTTCTATCCATGAAATTGTGAAGAAAGAAAAAGGGGCCGGGTGTGGTGACTCAGGCCTGTAATCTCAGCTTTTGGGAGGCTGAGGAGAGAGGACCAACCACTTGAGCCCAGGAATTTAAGACCAACCTGGGAAACATAGGGAGACCCCATCTGTACAAAAGAAAAAAAAAAAAACAAAAATAGCTGGGGGTGGTGGTGTGCACCTGTGGTCCCAGCTACTTGAGAGACTGAGGTGGGAGGATCATTTGAGCCCAGGAAGTAGAGACTGCAGTGAATCACATTTGCACCAGTGCACTTCAGCCTGGGCAACAGAGCAAGACTCTATCTCAAAAAAACAAAAAGAAGGCATGATGGCTCATGCCTATAATTCCAGCCCTTTGGAAGGCCGACACAGGTGGAATGCTTTAGCCCAAGAATTCAAGACCAGCCGAGGCAACATGGCAAAACCCTGTCTCTATCAAAAATATAAAAAATTAGCCAGGTATGGAAGTGTGTGCCCGTAGTCTCAACTACTTGGGAGACTGTGAAAGGAAAATCATCTGAGCCCAAGAAATAGAGACTACAGTGAGCCATGATCACGCCACTGCACTCCAGCCAGAGCAACGGAACGAAACCATGTTTCAAAAAAAAAGAAATAGAAATAGAAATTCAGGGCCTTCTCCTAGTTATCTGTAGCTAGTAATGGGTGTCTAGAGTAGACACCATCTCCTGGGCTCCACTGTCCTGGCACAAATAGAGTTTAATGATAAAATTTAACTCTTCTCACACTGCAGTGGTAAAAATGCAAAAACTCTGGGCAATGGAAATAAGGATGGGTGGCCTAGAGGATATGATGAAAGGTAAAATAGAAGCTTTGGTGAAAAGCTAATTAGCCCTTACTGATTTGCTGGCTTTTAAAGAGCTTATATTGGATTTACGTCTTGCCAGTCATCACCCTAGGATTTATTTTGGCAACCTCTTAGAGAGTAGAAGAGCTAAGCCATGGTTTGATTTGAAAATGCTAGGTCCCTTGCTAAAATTCCACTTATTCTTGCATCATTTTCACCCAAATTCTTAAGACCTAAGAAGTTTATAATGCCTTTAAAAGTATTGAAACATGTAAACAAAAATCATAGGATAGAATAATAATTTATGTGTCATTAAAAAAATCAAGAACTATGTGAATGCAGAAAAAGAATTACTTCCCACAGGAGATCAGAGCATCTTATAATAGAATTGAAAGGATCTATGAATTCATCAAATCTAAGGCCCAACAGATGGGCAAAATTCTCCTTACAACATTCCTATCAAGTTGTTACATGTATTTTTTATGCACAGTCTCCGTGACAGGTAATGCATGCTCTCAGGAGGCAACCTATTCCATTTTTGAGAAGCCATGTTAGAAAGTTCTGTCTTGTATCCAGCCAAAATCTACCTTCCAATAAATTCTTCCCAATGATCCTAATTCTTCCCACATTAAACATATGTATTCCCTTTGCTCTATGCCAAGTTTTCAAGGTTAAAGGAGGAATAATATATTTGACTATCCCTTTAAATATGCAAAATCATGTATTGGGCACTGTGAAAGGTAGACAGACAAATGAAATATGAATCCTGACTTCATAGGCTCTTAATCAAATAGGGAAGATTTTTTAAAAGCTTATAAATAATTATAATATATACTATGAGCATAAATGTCAAAAGAGAAGTACTGAGAAAGTATAGGAGTTCAGAAAAGGGAAAGATTAATTCAATCTATGGAAATAATCAGTGATACAGGAAAAGCTTCATAAGGTAGGTAACATTTGAGAGAGCACTTGAAGATGGGCATTCCCACTGAGGAAAGAACGCTGAAGTACAGTATAATGGTTAAGACCCTGTACACTAGAAATACATAGCCCGTGTTTTAATCCTAGCTTTGCTACTTTCTAGCTTGATGACTTCATGCACATCACTTAAACTCTCCATTCCTCTATTTTCTTATTCTGTAAAAGAGAAAAATAGATATGAAAATTGAATGCACTTGGCCAGGCGCGGTGGCTCACACCTGTAATCCTAGCACTTTGGGAAGCCAAGGCGGGTGGATCACCTGAGGTCAGGAGTTCAAGACCAGCCTGGCCAACATGGTGAAACCCCATCTCTACTAAAAATACAAAAATCAGCCAAGCCTCTATAGGCTGAAGCAGGAGAATTGCTTGAACCCAGGAGGGAGAGGTTTCAGTGAGCCAAGATAGCGCCATTGCATTCCAGCTTGGGAGACAAAAGTGTGAGAGAGAGAGAGAGCATATATATACAAATATATATATATATATATTTTTTTTTTTTTTTTTTTGAGACAAGGTCTGGCTCTACCAGGCTGGAGTGCACTGGCATGATCTCAGCTCACTGCAACCTCTGCCTACCGGGCTCAAGCCATCCTCCCAACTCAGACTCTTAAGTAGCTGGGACTACAGGCATACACCACTACACCTGGCTAATTTTTACATTTTTTGTAGAGACAGGGTTTCACCATCTTGCCCAGGCTGGTCTCAAACTGCTGAGCTCAAGCAATCTGCCCACCTCAGCCTCCCAAAGTGCTGGGATTACAGGCATGAGCCACCATACCCACCCAGGAACATATATTTTTCAAAGCTTCAAGAGGCTTTGAATCAGTCTATAAATAGACCTCATATTTGCCAGCCAGTGACCTACAGTACCTAATGATGAGGTGAGTGCACAATAAGCCACAATTGAACTGACGTTGACTGAACAACAGAAGATCAGGACCTAAAACTAGCTTGAAGCCTACTGGAAAGGCACAGAGGGCTTTCTTAAAGGCCTAAAAGGCCAGGCTGAACTACGACAAAAGGCCAAACTAAAAAACCAACTTCTAGATTCAAAGCAATCAATAAGCCCTTGTCAGGAGCTTTATCTCAAAGGCACTTTCATGTCCTTTTGGTAGATTGCAGACATTAATATGGATTTTTTTAAAAGTAGAGATGGCTAAAAATAAACTAAAGCCAATTTTTACTCTTTTTTTTTTTTTTTTTTTTTTTTGGTACAGACCAGGGTCTTGCTTTGTTGCCCAGGCTAGTCTCGAGCTCCTGGCTTCAAGCCATCCCCCTGCCTTAGCCTCCCAAAGTGCTGGGATTATAGGCATAAGCCACCATGTCCAATCTTTATTCATTTAAAATAAGTGATCAGGCCGGGTGTGACAGCTCATGCCTGTAATCCCAGCACTTTGGAAGGTGGATCACTTGAGGTCAGCAGTTCGAGGTCAGCCTGCTCAACATGGTGAAACCCCATCTCTACCAAAAATACAAAAATTAGCCAGGCATGGTGGCGGGACCCTGTAATCCCAGCTACTCGAGAAGTTGAAGCAGGAGAATCACTTAAACCTGGGAGGTGGAGGTTGCAGTGAGCTGAGATCTCGCCACTGTACTCCAGCCTGGGCAACAGAGTGGGACACTGTCAAAAAAAACAAACAAACAAACAAAAAGGGTTCAGTAATGTTGGGCAGTATATGTAAAAGCACTTTGAAAACTAGAATAGAGAGATCCAAGATGGCTGATTACTAGCAGCTCAGGATTGTAGCTCCCAGAGAAGGCACATAGAGAGAGGACACCACACTTTCAGACGAATTTTTGTTGCCTATGGACTAGGAGATTCCCAGCGGAGGAGCCCCACTGGTCGCCAGCACAACTCTTGTGGTGGGTGTGGCGGTTTTGCCAGTGCTCTGGCGCGGCGGTTCTCAGTGCAGAGTAAACTGGACTGGGTCCACTTTTGATTGACGTTTGGAGCTCCGGAAAGGCAGAGTCGCCCATTTACCTGATTGAAAAAGGGATTCAAGAGGGAAGCCAGACCAGAGATTCCGGAGCAGAAAAGCACCATGAATCTTAATGCCACTGTTTTAGCCGGCGCAGTGGGTTGCTCAGATTTTGGCGCTGGGAATCAACAAGTTGGACGTCCATTCAGAGACCTAATTTGAAAGTTGGCAATCACAAAGATGACAGGTGGATAAACTCACAATGATGGGAAGAAACCAGCGTAAAAAGGCTGAGAATACCTATAATCAGAATGCCTCTTCTACAGGGAATCACAGTTCCTCATCATCAAGGGAATAAGGCCTGATGGAGAACGAGTGCGTTCCATTAACAGATTTAGGCTTCAGAAAGTGGATAATAAGGAATTTTTGTGAGCTAAAAGAACATGTTCTAGCCCAATGTAAAGAAACTAAGAACCTTGAAAAAAAGTTTGACGAAATGCTAATGAGAATAGATAACTTAGAAACGACTATAAGTGAATTAATGGAACTGAATAACACAATACGAGAACTTCACGAAGTATGTATAGGTTTTAACAGTTGAATTGATCAAGCAGTAGAAAGGATATCAGAAGTCGAAGACCTATTTAATGAAATGAAATGAGAAGACAAGATTCAAGAAGAAAGAGTAAAAAGGAATGAGCATAGTATCCAAGAAATATGGGACTATGTGAAAAGACCTAATTTACGACTGTTAGGCGTACCTGAATGTCATGAAGAGAATGAATCCAAGTTGGAAAATATTCTTCAGGATATTATTCAGGAAAACTTTCCTAACCTAGTAAGGCAGGACAATACTCAACTCCAGGTAATCCAGAGAACACCACAAAGATATTCCTCAAGTAGAGCAACTCCAAGACACATAAT
>CAUYQU010024552.1:0-45867 GCA_963574635.1 Cheracebus regulus | reverse complement strand
GTCTAGCTTGATGTTGGATCTGACGAGGCCCGTCAGTAGAGTAGAAGTCTCTTCCAGTTTGCTTTGCCCTTCTTTTTGCCCCACTGGGGAAAGTACAACCTGAATACCCTTTTCTGACCAAAGAGAAGCAAAATCTGCCAGTTCAAAATGGTGCCACTAACAGCTGAGTTTTGACTGCTTGGAACTGTAATCCTTTCAGCAAGACTTCTCTGCCTCAAATAAAAAGTGCTTTTGTGAGTTTGAAAAAATAAAAATAAAAATAAAAAAATAAAATAAAAAATAAAATAAAATAAAAACAAGGATTCTATTTACACAATCACTGTGAAATAAAAAAGATTTTATTCAATTATTTTTAAAAATTTAATATTTTTTACTATGAATACTATGAATACCATTTGGAGTATGAGTGGTTTTCACTTACATGGATGAATTACATAGTGGTAAATTCTGAGATTTTGGTGTACCCAACACCTCAGTGGTGTACATTGTTCAATTATTTAAAATTCAGTTGTTCAAAAATTATATGTACTTCCAAGACATCTTATAATTTTTTTTCTAATTTTTATAATCCACATTAAAATATTGAGATTTGATAAGCATAATAATATTGGGATTATTTAATACTTAATTTATATTTGACTATGTAAATATGAAAATATTACTTTTTTACTTTTAACTACTAGTCTAATTATGGGTATAAATAAAGCCTTCATTTAA
This sequence comes from Cheracebus regulus, assembly GCA_963574635.1. Lineage (NCBI taxonomy): Eukaryota > Metazoa > Chordata > Mammalia > Primates > Pitheciidae > Cheracebus > Cheracebus regulus. Next base: position 45,150 of record CAUYQU010024552.1, on the reverse strand, counting down.
TAAGAACTATACCTCATCAAAGAGATCACAAGATCTATAAGGAGGACCTCTTTCTGAAACAAAACCTGCAAATGCCATTCCATTGAGTACTTTAGTGAGGAAATCATTCTCGACCAAACCACGCTGCCCCAAGAATGCTGTCTGTAAAAAAAAAAAAAAGAAAAAGAAAATGTGAAATAATAATTTATCACTTGGCAATGGACAAATGGTCAAAACAAAAACATAATAAAAACATCAAAGCCTATATAAAATCCTTTATGTATAAATATGTATTGTCATAAACATATTTCTCTCAAAGAGAGTTATTCTGAAATACTACATGTACTGAAAAGAATAAAAATGAATCTGTCTACATGCCAGGAGGAGAAATCAGAAATTGACACTCAATTTTAAAAGAAAAACTGATTTAAAGCTAACATATTCTAAAGGAAGACATTATGTGAGTTCCATATTATTATTAAGAACTGGCATCTAACCACACAAAGCAGAAATTTTAAATAATCACATATGATAAATCAAGGTCAAAACAAAAAACAAGTAGGTTGATTAAATTGGAAATTTAATAAACCAGGAAAAAAAAAACAAGTAGGTTTATTAAATTGGAATATATTTTTTGGACAGATACAATACAGCACTCTATCTTACTTTGTGGAAATGTATTACTGGCTCTGCATGAATTCTTATAAGTTGCAGGCAGGATCTATATCCTTGGAAGAGTTGTGCAAATAATCTAAGGAAAACTGCTCGCACTTCTTTATCCTAAAAATGTAAGAAGAAATGTTAGGTAATTTAACTTTTTAAAAACAAATGAAATATCACTGAGTCAAAAAGGTGAAAAGGGCATATATCCCAAGTCCTCTGATTTTTATATCCACCAAAACAATTAACAGTCACAACCAAATAAAAGACAAATATAAGAAGAAAAAGCTCTCAAGATTGTATTTTGAAAGCTTATGAAATTTTTCCAAAGTTTATCAAACTTATTTATATATATTCTTATATGAATAAGGTATGACTGAAATCTGTTTTGATAATCCAGCTTTTACTGGAATCACAGTCTAGAACTATAAGGAAACTTGTTAGTCAATTCTTTACTTAATTGATCAGGAAATGAAGGTCAAGAATGCTTAAGTATTTGTGTTTAGCACTCTGAGGTTCCTTAATGGCTACAAAGCACACTGCTAAGAAATGTTCTAAGCAAAATAAAAAGGGGGCCTCTGTTACGGCTTCTAATTTGAACTATTTTCATTCACACATTCCTCAAACTTGATTCCCTCCTATTACCAGCATTCTTTGTATCCATTTTTGTAAGCATCTCTTTTGTTTTTAATCCTTGCCTGATCTTTTCAATTTGATGCTTGGCAGTTTTCCAGGTATAATCTAGGTTCTGATTTTCTGTTCTACACTTACTCATCCCTCCTCAGGGCAGCAGTCTAATCCCCAGTGGCCGCTTGCCCAGTGACCTTCCCTGTGGCTCCTTCTTGAGCAGGACATAAGGACAGTCTCTCAATTTCTAATTTGGGGCACTTTTTACTCTGCTGTCCATCTAACTCTAACTTCATTTAGCTTCTTTAATAACACAAATAAAAGTACAGCTTTCTTAAACAGCATTGAATTTAAATATTAAACTTCTTACCAGCATTTTTGAGTGGGATAAAGCTGTTCGTGGAGGAGGAAAAGCATGATCTGCTATTTCCAAATCTGGGTGTAAAATCTAAATCAAAGAAGTTTCATTATGTAAAATGTCATAATATCAATGAAATCTATTATTGGGGCATTAAGATGAAAATGTCAGCATATGAATTATAATATATTCCTTCCATGAATACAATTCATTTAGCTGGGGTAGCTCTATATGTACTATTGTAGAAACATATTTAGTAGAAAAGACAACATATTCAGTTGAAAACACATTCTAGAAAAACATACATAGTATGGCCTAATTTATTTGAAAATAAACCCTAAATCTATATATGTACATACATTGATATATATATAAATGAGAATGAAAAGTTCTGAAAAAAAAATACACTGAACTATAAAATAGTAGTCATCTATGGGAAGGGAATAATCTAGGTCAGAGCTATTTGTCTATACAGTTGAATTTTTAAAAACAGCTATTTGTTTTTATGTTTCTAAGTGTAATTTAAAATTACTGAGCAGAGGCAAGGTGTGGTGGCTCACGCCTGTAATCCCAGCACTTTGGGAGGCTGAGGTGGGCGGATCACAATGTCAGGAGTTCGAGACCAGCCTGGCCAATATGGTGAAACCTCATCTCTACTAAAACTACAAAAATTAGCTGGGCCTGGTGGCGGGTAGCTGTAGTCTCAGCTACTCAGGAGGCTGAGTCAGGAGAATTACTTGAACCTGGGAGGCAGAGGTTGCAGTGAGCCAATATCATGCCACTGCACTCCAGCCTGGACAACAGAGCGAGACTCCATCTCAAAAAAAAAAAATTAGCGAGGAGAAAGAAAATAGAAAATAAGATTTTGAACTTTGCAGTCCAGACAGATGAAAGTATAAAACTATGTCACAAAACTGCTATTAATATATGAAGTATAATATATGAAATGTAAAGTATAATTAATTCAACTTAGGGAAAACTAAAAAAGAAAATAAAGTAACATTTGAGTTAGGGTTTGAAGGAGATTAGGTTGGGGAGCAGCTGGGAAAGAAGGGCCTGTATAGGACTTGCACAGAGAAGATGAAATTGTCTAAGTATGTAGCAAATTTTTGTCTTTGCAGAATCACTTTCAAATACTAAGGTTTTTGATGGTAAGCTGAGAATAGACCAAAAGACTCAAAACAACACTTAAAAACAACACTAAAATATTGGCCGTCCAAGTCACTGAATCACTACCACAGTATAAAATATCTTGGTGTCTATAAAGTAATCCATAGTTATTACACAGTTTAAGTACTGTGTTGGCATTTGATTATAATTATTTACTAGTGAAACAAAGCTTATATAATTGTGTGTCAATGCTCCCCATCATCTATAAAATCTAGTCTTTTTTTGGTCCTTCTTTGACAATACACTATGCTATTTCTTATCCACAGAGCTGTAAATACTACCTAATCCACCATTGTGCTTAATAAATACAACAATATGTATACTCAGTTTACCAAAAAGGAATTTTACACATTGATCAAATTTGTTGGCACAGGTGTTGCAGGTTTAGGTATACAAGTATGCAGCAGAACTCTTACCAGGAGCCACTGGCTTAAGAACTAAAATCTTAACCTTTGTTAATTTTGGTACTTAACCCCTAAATAACTATTCATATCAGTAGTAAGTAACCACACATAAGATTTAATCACTATATGATTTCTACAAACATTAAACTTTCTTCAGTCATTCAAATACTACTTTCGCAGCTTTTGCTATATCCATATACCATCTATTCAATTAAATAGTTAATATTTTTCTTCAAATTGTCTTTAAATCAATTCGCCTTTTTTTTTTTTTTTAGAAGGAGTCCGGCTTTTTTGCCCAGGCTGGAGTGCAGTGGCATGATGTTGGCTCACTGCAACCTCCAACTCCTGGGTTCAAGCGGTTCTTCTGTCTCAGCCTCCTGAGTAGCTGGGATTACAAGCATGTATCACCACACCCAGCTAACTTTTTTTGGTATTTTTAGTAGAGATGGGGTTTCACCATGTTGGTCAGGCTAGTCTCAAACTCCTGACCTTGTGACCCGCCCACTGTGGCCTCCCAAAGCAATGGGATTACAGGTGTGAGCTACTGCATCTGGCCCAATCAACTCACCTTCTTAAATCTAGTATTTTCTTAAATGATATCTGAGAAATCACAGGTTCTATATGCCATTTTAAGTACATTATATAAAAACATAATCATTAAAATAAAAAAGGGTGACCACATATTATCCCAAATCATGCTTCACTTTGGCAAACAATCACTTAGTCATCACTGCAAAAACATTCATCCTACAGGTAATGACCAGGAAACAGCCTAGAGATAAAATGTGATTCTCAATAACACCAGTGGCAGAACACAGACTGGAATTCAGGTATCCTGTATCCTGCACTAGTGTCTTTTCCACTCTGTCACATCTTGTATTTCAGATTACATTTATTAGGAAAAGTCCGTCTTCTCTAACTGTTCCCATTTCATAGATACCACTACGACAATAAAAGGACTAACAAAAATCTGGAAGTTTTCTGAGAATAAAATCCCTCCTGGTAATCCTAGGCTTCTAAGTTTCTATTTAAGAGGGAAAAAATGCTTTAAACAGCCCAGAATAAAATATTCTTAAAGTAGAATATGAAGGCCTTAGTTCTAGTAAAGTCTTCAAAAGGAATGCAGAATTTCTATAGTTCAACTTTCTGATGATAAGCACCTAAAGGGCTTTCAGTAAAACAAAATACTGTGTTTTCAAAAATCAGCTAAGGTAAAATAACTACAAAAAAATTAAATTTGTTTCAATGAGAAAAACCCAAGCCATGAGATTTTTAAAAACTTTACTTGGCTTGAATGTAGAGTACACTTTTCCTTCTTTGGTATTTCTATTTATATGGCATTAAGAATGGAATGTTGGACATTTAATGCATCAATAAGACACATCTTCTGTAATAACCTGAAAGTATCGGTAAGACAATATTATAGTGTTTTGTAGGTACCAAAGAGGAATGAGACACCAATAGGGAGGTTAGAGAAAGAAGCCAACATCTAATAGGGGATCTTAGAGGAATCAGGGGTTTCAAGGCAGAGTCTTGATTTCAAAGGTGAATTTCCCATACCTAGGACAGTACTAAACAAATATGCTGAATGAAGAAATAAATGTGGAACAAACATTCAGCTAGGATCCAAAATATATTCTTTAGATGACTAAATAGTAAATGAAGAATTCTATTCTAAATACTATGTGAGAATATGTTCATGTTTTAAACATATAGATCTCTTTAAATTAAAGTAACAAACTGCACTGACAAAGATTTTAAATTTCAGCTACCTCAGCTTCAGATTTAAATCACGACAAAGTTACTATTACAAAAACATGTCATACCAAAGAAAGAGCTGATTGAGTCTGATGTAGAAGTGGTTCTGGGAGGGAAGAGAGGTGAATACATTCAGGAATTTTAATAGTGCCTCCATCCAAATCTGCTATGATCACATCTAGCTGAAAGAGATAAAAAAAAATTAACCTATAATTACCAAAATACATTTGTTGTTAAGCAAATTATTTCTCCCTTGACCAATTCAAAATGAGAAGAATCAGGTGTGGAAGAGACTCTTGGTTGTCCACAGTAGCAGAATTCTGGGCTAACAAATGCCCAGCTGCCTATATTTCCCAGCTTCCTTTAAAATTACGTGTGGCATGTGGCTAAGATTCTGCCAATAAAATGAGAAGTGACATGTGTCTTTCTGTCCTTCAAGAAAGGGGATATGTAAAGCTCTCCTATGCTGTCTTTTCTTTTCCCTTAGACTGAAATTATAAACTGGCATCAAACCAGCCTTCGGCATACACATGATGACAATGCCTGGGAGGATTCTGTTGGAGAAACAAGAAGGATGGAAGCTTGGATCTTGAATGACTTCATGGAGCAAACTGTTCTGGCATAATGGAACATCTCTCTGGACTGCTGCATGAGTGTTCAGTAACACTTTATTTTGTTTGAGTCATTGCATTTTGTTCTGAATTTTACTATATGTGCTGCTGCAGCAAGCACAGAGTTACTGCATTTTTGACACTTGAATATTCAAGTAGTTTAGTAGTATCCTAAACAAATTAGTATTTATTACAAGAATTAACAAACAAAACAGTTAGTATACATCAAAAGGGTGTTTTTTTAGCGACTTAGAAAAATCTGATCTTTAGCATTTTACAAAAGTCTATTTAAAAATAACTTACATAAAAATGTAAGAGAAAACAGCCAAGATGAGTGAAGTTGTTATACTGACAATTTCATAATTCATTTTAATTTATTCATTACAGTTTAAAGAAATTTACATTTGGCAACACTTGGTTTGTCCTAACTCAAGTGATTGTTTATTTTTATTTATTTATTTATTTATTTTTGAGAGGGAGTCTCATTCTCGCTCAGGCTGGAGTATAGTGGTGCAGTCTTGGCTCACTGCAACCTCCACCTCCCTGGTTCAAGAGATTCTCCTCCTTCAGCCTCCCGAGTAGCTGGGATTACAGGCATGCACCACCATGCCCAGCTAATTTTTTGTATTTTTAGTAGAGATGGGCTTCTCCATGTTGGCCAGGATGGTCTCAAACTCCTAACCTCAGGTGATCTGCTTGCCTTGGACTCCCAAAGTGCTGGGATTACAGGAGTGAGCCACACCACTGTGCCTGGCCTCCAGTGACTGTTTATATTTAGCAGAATAAAAATTATCTACAAACCAGATGGGTATGCTTCTAATAAGTATTAATTAGGTTTTACTGCACGTTTATTAATTTACACATAGTTTTATATGGTGATATCAAAATTAAATAGGAACTAAGTATCAGCGTATAAAGTTAGAAAGAATGATGACTATCTGAATGAAGTCCTGCTTATAATTATAATGTTGAATAATATTTTGTTAGTTTAAATGATACCTCTGATTTGGTTACAACTGTAATTACTCCTTTGTTGGCATTTAAAACTAAAACAGAAGTAGAATTACAACCTTGGGGATCTGTGGATCACAGATGTTATGTAGCCTAACTTTACAGTAAAGAATTTTTCTCATACTACCTGAAGAGTGTCACGCTATCTGCTCCTTACACTCTACTTACAGTGATTTAGAGTACATTCCTCATCTCACATAAGGAAATCCATTCTATAACTGGGTAGTTCTAATTGTCGGAAACACTTTTACTGGGCAGAAATTTTTTACTATGGCCACTATATCCACTGATTCTATTTCAGCCTTTTAGAGTTACAAAAAATCAATCTTAACCCTTCTTCTACGACAGTAACTTAAATATTTATCTTTACCCATCATATAGTATTAAATACACCTGAGAAAATTTCCTTAGGCCCTTACAGAATATAGTTTCTAAATTCTTGATAATCCTGGATGCCCTTTTCCGATGTGTTTTGTTTTGTTACATCCCTCATAAACTGTGATACACAGAACTAAATGAATTATTCCAGAACTGGCTTGAATGTAGAGTATACTTTTCCTTCTTTGGTATTTCTATTCATATGGCATTAAGAATACAAATATTTGGTGGACACTTATACCAAACTTGTGTTCCACTAAAACTCTTCACTCTTTTGCATATGCTTTCTGCTAATTTTAAGCAATTTGGTATCAAGATAGGTCTCACTTCAAAATATAAATCAATTATGCAGTTATATCAAAAGTCTAAATAGATTATTAATAGATTAATTTATCTTCTTCTGTCATATAAAAGATGAATAATAAAGATAAACAATGCACCAAAAGAGGGATATTTAAAAACAATAATGAATTCCTTTTTAAAACCGCCTATACTTACTATATGGCAAAATTATTATACAGACTTTTCAATGATATTTTTCTTCTATCCAATCTTTTCTATTGGAAATGCTACAGATCTGAAAACAGTGATTAACTGAAATGTTACAGGACCCAAAGAAATATGATAAACTTCTGGACTCAATAACTGGAAACTTTAAAGATGAATACTTACAAGTTCATGGATATCAGTTTTAAAGATAGAATGTACTCCAATAATGAAAGGTGTTGGGGAACTTAGAACTTCCAGTAGCTGAGCCGGGAGAATAGGAATATAAGGATAACTGGAAATAATAAAAATATGTGTCAAATATATTTTTCTTTACCATAAACATATTTTCTTCCATTTTTATGCTGTATAAGTTTTATATTACCTAGGTTTAGAAACTGTCAATAATGTTTTCATGATTTCTAATACCAAAATTTTGGAAAAATGATTTAAAAATCTTCATGTGAAAGATACGATCAGATATAATAAGATATCAAGTAAATGGAATCCAAGGCTACTTCCTTATCCTTTGTTTCTTCTAGGCAAGCAGTCTCTTTAGGTTCTCTAATACTGTTTGAAAGCATTTTTCCTGACATAGAAATCCAACATTAGACAGTAACATTGACTCTCTGATAGGGCCTCCTCTCTCAATATGAGGCAATGATTTGTCTATATAAAATGAGCATTCATAAAACAAGCATTCAAATTCTACTTTCTATACTTGATTTTTGCATTCAATAAGAATGGCCAAAAAAAAAAAAATAGGGCCAAGAATTCTCTATCTTATCTAAAAAGTTAAGAAAAGCACCTAGATTAAAAAAAATTTTTTAAAGAAATTCTGGAGAGAGTCTAAAATTTTATCTAGTTTTATGAACTAATTTACTAGATGTTAGGATTATCAATTGATGAAACAGTATATTAGAGGTATAATATACTACTAACAGCACTATTAGGCATCACTGTTTACATTTGTTTTTTATTTTTTATTAGGAATAAATTTTTAACATATCCCCTAAAAAAACACAGGGAAAAATAATAATGAAACCCCACAGTAATTGTCGACTTTCACAATTACCAATGCATGGCTAATATATATATTTCTACCCACTTTTTTTCTCTTCTGTACTGTATCACTTTGAAGCAAATCTCAGATGCCATATTGTTTACCCATAAATACTTCAGTGGGTATTTAAGAAAGATAAGAGCTTTTTATTAATAGAATCTCTATCATTATAACTTCTAAATATTAATAATCCTTTAATATCAAATAGCATTGACAAAACATTTACACCAATTGTATTAAAAGATCATTAAAAGTTGCTGAAAATGCTATTCAAATTAAATATTTTTATACCAATCAACATTCAGCAATGGACAACTTGGAAAGTCTCTAATTCCAGGCTACTGTGACTCATTTAACAGCATAACTTTGTAAAATAGTCCCACATGGTTCAAAACCATTGTGCCGTAACATTTTGATTCATCAACAATAAATGATATGTACTTTAGGAATAAATAAAATTAACAAATGAAAACCTTACCTATATTTAAGAGGAAACATTAATGATTCCAGGGCTCTACAAGCATCGCTAAGTCTCTGGAAACTTGCTGAATGGAAGAGAACCTTATTTTCTGTAAGGACTGCACAAAAGAGGCTGAGGACATTTTGAATTCCTGAAAAGAGCAAGAGGTTATCAAATGCATTTAATTTTATATGTGTTGTCAACAATTATAGATAGTATACACACACCAAAAAAAAGCCAGTATTTTTGGACTCTCTGAAGGAAAATACTTGGTTAAACTGTAAATTCCATATAACCTATGAGTACTTGTTTTCCCAAACTTTTAGTTTTGTCTTTATTCTTCAAATCAGGCAATATGCATTGAACATATTAGTTGTTCAGAAACAGACTATTACCTTCTTTTCAACTTCATCTCTAAGGCCTGTATTTAGGTTCCTGTTTTAGAATGCTAGCATTGTTCTAAACACTAACCCCTGCAGAGTCTATTTGTCTGATGTTAATACTGCGCCAGCTTTGTTGATGTTGAAATCTGCCTACTGTATCTTTTCTCTTCTTTTAATTTCAACCTTTCTCTACTTCTTGTAAACAGCATAACAAATGCTCCGCAATTTAATAATGGGGATACATCCTAATAAAACCACTGTAAAGTTGAAAAATCTTAAATTGAACATAAATCAGAGACTGTCTGTAACTGAAGTATTTTTAATCCAGTCTGACAACTTTTGTTTTTTAGCTAGTTCACTTAATCCACCTATACTTATTGTAATTATTGAGCTATACACTATACATATGTGTGTGTGTGTGGGAGGTATCTTATTTTATACTTTTAATTTTTTCTATCTCCTTTTTTTTTCTTTTTGATTTCTCTTGTCTCTTCTTTCATCCCCTCTGTTAGTATGGTATTTATAAACTCTTTTTCTATTTTTTTAGTGGCAACTCTAAAAAATACAACCTACTTATCAAATTGAAGTTAAATAAACATATCTTTTTTTTATTTTCTCCTATTACTAAACCAAATCATCTTTCTTTATATCACTTCAACTTTAATCATATGGACCCTGTTCTCAAGGTAAAATGCTTACTGCTTACTAAATTTTCCCTTTACCATAGCTTATTTCTTAATGTAACATGCAAATTTCCTTAGTTATTAATTGCTATTCCCTCTTATCATTTTCAACTTTTCCCATGTGATACATCAGAACCTTTAGATTTTAATCTTCTCTCATTTTGACTAATTTAATAGTTTCATAAGTGAGTTTCCTAATCCAGTCCCTATTCCCTACAAATTTACCCTCCAGACAGTTGTTAGAATAATGGACATAAAATAAAAATCTGATTATGTCACTGTTGTTCCTCAAACCACTTGATATTAACCTTCTGGGCATGATTTTCTTTTTTCTTTTTTCTTTTTTTTTGAGATGGAGTCTCGCTCTGTTGCCCAGGCTGGAGTACAATGGCGCGGTCTCAGCTCACTGCAACCTCTGCCTCCCAGGTTCAAGAGATTCTTCTGCCTCAGCCTCTCGAGTAGCTAGGATTATAGGCACCCACCACCATGCCCGGTTCATTTTTTTATTTTTAGTACAGATGGGGTTTCACCATGTTGGCCAGGTTGGTCTCAAACTCCTGACCTCGTGATCCACCCACCTCAGCCTCCCAAAGTGCTGGGATTACAGGCGTGAGCCACTACGTCCAGCCTCTGGGCATGATTTTCAAATGTATTTTGTTCCACAAAAGCAATTTAGCTAGAGAAGCCTTTTTATATATTCATATTTGTTTTTATATTAACCTCTCTGAGCTTTAGTGAAAAAACAACACCTATTTAGGACTGTTAAGAAGAAGAAATGAGATAATAAGGAGTTCTCAGCACAGTACCATGGTAAATAATCAGTACATATTAGTGGATAGATACTATGATTATTATTGTAATTGTTGTGGTTGTTACCACTAATTTTCCCTGAACTTAGGGTTCTGATGCTATAAAAGGTTTGAAAATATGTAACCTACAAAATTAAGTCTGAACTCCAAACCAAAATGTCTCCATGGACTTATGCTCATCTTTAAAATCCTGTTGCCACCTTCTACCATATGTGATTGCAATCTATATTGAACTTATCTAGCTCTCAGGACACTTCTTTGACACTTTGACTTCTATTTCTTTTGCTCATGTTCTCTCTGCCTGATGTCTAAATCATTAGAATGAGAATTCCTCAAAGATGACACTGAGCCTTATACACTACTATACCCTACCTCCTAGTACGGTACCTAGTTTATAGTTGGCACTCAAGAATGTTTCATATAACTGACATATAACTAATGAAGCTGTCTGAATGATGACAAAAGTCACTATGAAAAAGACTTTAAACATTTCAATGAGGCTGGGAGCGGTGGCTCATGCCTGTAATCCCAGCACCTGGGGAAGCCAAGACGGGCAGATCACATCAGGTCAGGAGTTCAAGACTAGCCTGGCTAACATAGTGAAACCCACATTTCTACTAAAAATACAAAAATTAGCTGGGCGTGGTGACATGTTCCTGTAGTCCCAGCTACTGAGGAGGCTGAAGCAAGAGAATCACTTGAACGTGGGAGGTGGAGGGTGCAGTGAGACAAGATTGCACCATTACACTCCAGCCTGGGTGACAGAGCAAGACTCCATCTCCAAAAAAAAAAAAAAAAAAAAAAAAAACCAAAAAGGTTCAATGAAAGGTGTCAAATTCCACATATAAGTGAGGTTGTGCAATATTTGTCTTTTTCTGCCTGACTCTTTCATTTATCAAAATGTCCTTCAGGTTCAACTCTATCATAGGAAATGGCATAATTTCCTTCTTTTTAATGGCTAGAATGGAAGGAGGGAATGGGGAATTGTTGATCAAAGGGTGCAAAGTTTAAACAGGAGGAATAAGTTTTTGAGATCTATTGCATAGGAGGGTGAGTACAGTCAATAAAAATGCATTATGTATTTCAAAATAGCTAACAGAGTTAATTTCAAAGGTCTCAGCACACAAAATGGTGAGGTGATATGTTAATTAGCTTGATTTAACCATGCCACATTGTATTTATACATCAAAACATTACATCGTACTCCATAGATGTACACAATTATAACTTATCAATTAAAAATATTAATGAAAAAAGATGTCAACAAGTATCTCTATAAATTAAAATACAGAAAGTGTAAAATGTGTAAGGCATTAACAAAAAGATCAATAAATTCAATTATTTTAAATTAAAAATTTCTCTGTCAGAAAATAATATTAGGCTGGGCACAGTGGCTTACACCTGGAACCTCAGCACCTTGGGAGGCCAACACAGGGGGATTGCTTGAGCTCAGGAGTTCAAAACCAGCCTGGGCAACATAGCAAGATACTGCTTCTCTAAACACAGAGAGAGAAAGAAGGAGGGAGGGAAGGAGGAACATTAAAAATGTAAAGACAAGTCTCAGACTGAGAAATCACCTAAAAAGTAAATAAATGAAAAAAAGATGTGTCCAAAATATGTTTTTAAAAAAACTCTACTAAAATCAACAAGAAAAAGCATCATAATATGAACTCACAATTCACAAAAGAGGAATCCAAAATGGTTGATAATATATGAAAAGATGCTCCAATATCTCTAGCAATCAGAAAAATCCACCAGGCATGGCGGCTCGTGCCTGTAATCCCAGCATTTCGGGAGGCAGAGGCGGGAGGATTCCTTAAGCCCAGGAGTTCAAGATCAGAATGGGCAACATAGTGAGATCTTGTCTCTACAAATAATAAAAAAATTAGCTGGGTGTGGCGGCACATATCTGTGGTGCCAGTTATTTGGGAGACTGAAGTGGGGAATTACTTGAGCCCAGGGAGTAGGGGCTGAGCCATGATTGCACTACTGCACTCCAGCCTGGGATAAAGAATAAGACCCTGTCTCAAAAAAACAAAAAACAATACACCTGTCACAATAGCCAAAATTTAAGCCTGATAATTCTAAGTTTTTATGAGGATGGGGAGAAAAAGGAACTACCATATATACTGCTATGAGAAGTATACATAAAGCGAAGTTAAGATGCACATACCTTATGACCTATTACAGCAATTCTAGTAATTCCATTTTTATTTACCATAGAAACTCTCTCACAAGCACCCAAGAAGACAAGCAGAAAGTGGTACATTGTATCAGTATTTTAAATAATGAAAAATGTGGACACATCCTAAATGTGAGAATGAATGAATTGTGGTAAAACCTACTATGAAATTGTTTACTCTGACTGAAAATGGCAGATGTTGACTGAAACAAAAAATTAAAACTATAAATGTATTATTCAAAATTCACAAAACTAAATAAAGAAATTTAAATACAAAAAAAATCTGTTTTTTTTTTTTGTAAAATTTGTGGGTTTATACTTGTGGATTTAATATGAATTTTAAAAACTCACTAAGGTTTTGGTATACTTGAACAACAGTGGAAATGAATGAGATAGCATTATATGTATCATCATGAATAACTCTCCCAAATATAATACTGAGTGAGGGTAGTAGGTACACAATGATTATATAGTTGTGAAAAGAAAATAGATCTCAGCACCCCAAAACCACCAAGCCAAAGAGAAGTCTGGCTGGGAACTGCATCAGGAAAACCTACCTCCCATTTTATTCCTAAATAAGATGGCTTCAAAGATTTAAAAAAAAAAAGCTACCTATCTCCCTCACAATTTGCTCACAAGGAAATTCCCTGTGGACAAAGGACAGACAAAACTCAAAGTCATCCCTGTACTAACGTGAGACAAATGCGTATCTGATTGCTTCCTCTGCCCTATTGTTTCATTAAGCCAGCAGACTAAGTGACTATTCCTCTTTCTTTCACATGTAAATTGTGTATTCAGTAAAAGGCTAATCAGAGACTCAGAAGAGTGCAACCTTTTGTCTCCTACATACCAATGACCTGGAAGCCCCCTCCCGTTTTGAGTTGTCCTGCCTTTCCAGACCAAACCAATGCACATCTTACGCATATTGACTGGCATCTCATTGTTATAGCAGGTAGCTAGTCAGACATGGGCAGGGAAGGAGAGGACTCCCCTCCCCACTCACCACCAGGAATGTCAGGCAACCATCAGGTGATGGTCAGGTGGTTATTAAAATGTCTCTCTAAAATAATAATTGGTTACAGCTGATGCCAGGGAAAGGCAGTCTTCCAATAGATAGAAACATCTGAAACTGGTGATTAACAGCTTCCTGATAAAATCTAAAGAGCTGGGTAAGTGGGCTCATGCCTGTGCATTAAGAGGCAAAATGGCAGAGTTTAACTGGCATATGATCCTCTAGGAATATTTAGATTGGTAAGGGAAGAACGCCTCAAGTGAGCATGCATACAACTCCTGTAAACACACTGCACATATGATCCCTACCAAGTGCTGACAGGTCTTTGTGCATGTGGAGTGCCCACCTCAAGGGAAGAATCAGTTGAGGAGAGATGCAAGACCTTGGACACATGACAACATATAAAACCCGAGTCAAAGGTCAAACAGTGTACTTGGTCTCTCAAGTCACCTGCTTGGCCCTCTTCCAAGTGTATGTTACTGCCTTTTGTTGCTGCTCTAATGCTTTTAAGTAAACTTTCGCTCCTGCTCTAAAACTTGCCTTGGTCTCTCTGCCTTATGCTCCTTGGTCGAATTTTTTCTTCTGAAGAAGTAGTAATTGAGGTTACTGCAGACCCATATGGATTTGCTGCCAGTAAAATGCTTTGGTGCTGTGACATGGATACGCTCCCTAATGTTAACATACTTTGGTGTCACATGACTCAAATACGCTTCCTCAGTGGTAAGACATCTCTGTGCCTCACCTTCTTTGGCTGGAAGTGTTTAACCTCTGTACACAGTTTCGTTTGTTCTTTTCATTCTCCGGATTACTAACCAAACCCCAGAAGTTTTTCTCAGCCACAGTGGCTCTGTTCCCCAAGTTGATCTCTCAGCTCCTGCCGACGGGTAGCTCACAGGGATAGGAAGTCCTTCCCAGGTCAGATCCTTGACCTGAGACACAATGGCTCTCCTAGACAAGAGGCCCATGCAATGTCTGGGATTTCCTCTGCTTTTTCAACTAAAATTGGCTCTTTCCCAAAAACCCGCACCACTTATTCTCCTGTTTTCTGTGTGTGAATTCTGAAATGGCCTTGTGCCTCCTCGGGACTCCACCTTGAGGCAAGTCTGCCTCTTTTGCTTTCACTCTGCGTGCCACGTCACTGTTATTCATACACTCACAACTCCTACTGAATTTGTGCAGCAGCAAAGACACAGGCTTCCTTGTGGATATCTTGAGACTTACACTAGTTTTCACCCTACCAACTCAGATGACCCCTGATCCTTCCTCTGTCTGTTGGTACACTGCCAGGACAGACACTAACTGGAACGCCAGTTAGCTCCTGATGACTTACCGTATGCGTTTTGTTCCTGTTACACTTCAGGGCTGAGTTTTTCCGAAGGCTTTTGAAGTAGTTTTTCCACCCACATAGGGCCTCCTGGCCCTTTAAGGACCCCACCTACTTGCAGTTTTTTGAGTTAGCACCCCTTTGGGAGAAGGGGAAATTCTTCCTTTGCCATTTGTGAGTTTTCATCCCAAGCCCTAAGTCCTCCAGAGGTTACTTTATGTTAAGAAGGCAGATAAACATTGACCTCTCAAATCCAAGGGCTGCTGTTTTTGCAAGCACATAGAGGCTTTCCATGACTATTCTTCTGGCTTCTTCCCACTTCCTCCTGTAGCTTCCATTTCTCTAATCACTTCCATGCCTTTCTCAATATTCATCAAAACCTTCAAGGCCATAGTTGAAGGGAGGGAAGTTGGGCCCCCTTGCAGCAGTTAGCTGAAAAACAGGCTTCTTGACTACTTAAAGAACAAGGGAAATGGGAATCTAAGAAAAAGGCTAATCATTTTGCTGCTAGAATGCTCCAAGTGAGAGTCATTGTAAGGTCATGGAGGTAAGAATACAGGCTGGCCCAAAGCTGCCAGGGCAAGAGACCCATAGGACTGAGACAAAGGCTGGTTCCATGCTAACAAATTACCATTAGAACAGAGATGAAGGCAAGGTTAGGAGTACATGGTAAGACCAGTTCATTCCGGAACCCTAAGGATGAACAGGAGAGGGCTCTCTGTTCACTCTGGTATCTCCTCTGTGAAAAGAGGGTACTGAAGTTAAGGGTACATGGTAAGATCGGTTCATACAAGAACCCTAAGGACGAATGAGGGATGTCCTATTCAAGATAGTAGGAAGAGGAGATGCCTTCTTTTTTCTTCTTGTTTGTTCTCTCTTCACAGATGGGTAATTGAATCTTCATACCACGACCCTCAGATGCATTCTTAAGAACTGGAAAAAGTTTGATCCCAAAACTCCAAAAAGGAAAAGGCTAATATTTTTCTGTAACACAGCCTGAGTTGAATACAAGCTCTGGGACCGGGAATCTTAGCCAGAAAACCTAAATTTTAATATGATCTATCAGCTAGATTTACTCGGCTGCCAGCAGGGAATATGGATAGAAATCCCCTATGTACAGGCCTTCATGGCCCTATGAAACAACCCTGACCTTTGCTGGGCTTGTAAAATGGATCTAGTGATGATAGCTGCCATAGTCAGGCAGCCCCCTCTGGTTGGTTTGGGACATCCCTTATTGGGTTTACACTGATCTCAATCACCAGAGGAACCAAAGATGGAGCTTAGCTCAAACCCCACTGCCCCTTCTACCTCATTATATTCAAGTCTCCCAGGCCTAGAGCCCCACCTTATCCAGGGCTACACGCTGGACACCAACCCCCTAGGTTATGCCCCCTTCAAGAGGTCAGTAGCTCCAGTGAACCCACTAGAGTCCAGACTCCATTCACTATATAAGGCCTGAGCCAAATTAAAACAGAACTAGGGGAGTTTGTGGAGGACCCTGACAAATACATCAAAGGGTTCTGTAAACTTGGCTTAATATCTGAACTCATTTGGAGGAATTTCTCAGTCATACTAGGGCAAATTCTGTCTAAGAGAGAAACTAATTCCATTATGGAAGTGGCCCAACAATTTGCAAATGCAATGCATATGACTGACCCTGGTGGCTACCCTGTAGGAGCCATCACAGTTCCTCAGGCTGACTCCAATTGGGATTACAATACCCCAGGGGATAAATGCGGAAGAAACCACATGTTCCTCTGTCTGGCATAAGGGACAAAAGCTAGCAGAACAAAGGCTGCTAACTATAATAAATTGGCCTTAATAGGTCAAGGCCCTCTTGAAAATCCCATCACTTTCCTAGACAGGCTATATGAGGTCCCAGTGAAGCATACTAACCTAGACTCAGAGACACTAAAGGACTGTTTCCTAATTTAGGCAGCCCGAGATATTCAGAGAAAACTCCCAAACCTAGCACTGGGCCCCAATACCCCTATATATGACATTCTCAAAACAGTTTCCTTGGTCTTTTACAACTGGGACAAGGAGGAAGAAGAAAGGGCTCAGGAAAAGGAGAGGCAAAAGGAAAACTGGTAGCTCCAACTACTGGCTGCCTTACAAATCCACCAGCTCCCTCCAATTTGCCCTAGGAATATCTTCCCAGATAACTGTCACTGGTGTGAGAAGCCAGGCCACTGGAAGGCCAGCTGCATCAATGGGACAGATGGGAAAAAACCTTGCATGGCTTGCCCCCTCTACCACAAGCCTGGCCACTGGAAATAGGACTGCCCTGAGGGCCGGAGGGCTCCTGGGAGAGCATCCCAATCCTTGATGGCCTTGAGCTGAAGGGGGTGTACACTCTAGCTGGCTCCTAGATCAAACATCACTATTTAAAAGACAAAGCCAAGGAATGCTTTGGATGTGGCAGGTAGAACTATAAGTTTTCTTTTGGACACTGGAGCAGGCTACTCAATGCTTACGTCTTTTCTTGGGCAATTATCCTCCAAATCCTGCCAGATAATGGGGATAAACATGGTGCCCATAACCAGGAGGTTTACTCCTCCTATGTGCTCCCTTATCTGGGGTAACTGTCTTTTCTCATTTGTTTTTAGTGATGCTAGATTGTCCTACACCCTTTTGGGCAGAGATATTTTATTGAGACTAGGGGCTCAGCTAACCCTTCCTCTAGGGTAGACATTCCCTTTTCCAAATGCAATCTTATGCCTCAAGGAAACCACACACAAGGATAAACTGCCCGTGGACTGTACCATTAATTTAGCAGTCTGGATATGTTCCTTTTGTCATATATAACATTTAAATATGTTACAATTGCAGAAACGGTTATAATTATTGCTTTCTGTATTTTTATGCTTCTTTAAAAATAAAATAAAAAAATACATATATTTTATATTTACCCTCAGATTTGCCATTTCTAGTGTTATTTGTCTGTATGAAATTAATTTATTAACTGATCACTTTTTCCTTCAGTCTGAAGGATTTCCTTTTGTATTTATTTTTTACTTTTATTTTTTGTCTTTTTTTTTTTTTTTTGAGCCAAAGTCTCAAGATATCACCCCAGGCTTGAGTGTAGTAGTGAAATCTTGGCACACTGCACATTCTGCCCCCCAGGTTTAAATTATCCTTCCACCTTAGCCTTTCAAGTAGCTGGGACCATGGTTGTATGCCACCACACCTGGATAATTTTCGTATTTTTTTGTAAGGATGGAGTTTCACCATGTTTCTCAAAAGTGCTGTTAAAATCTCAGCTAATTAATTGTTTCAGTTATTTATTTTGAGAAAGGGTCTAACTCTGTTGCTCAAGCTGGAGAGCAGTGGTATAACCACAGCTCACTGCAGCCCTGGCCTTCTGGGCTCAAGCGATCCTCCTATCTCAGCTTCTGGCAGAGCTGAGACTACAGGGGTGCACCACCATCCCTGGCTAATTTTTTATTTTGTAGAGATAGGGTCTTACTATGCTTCTCAGGATGGTCCTGAGCTCCTGGGCTTAAGATATCCTCCTGCCTCAGCCTCCCAAAGTGCTGGGATTACAGGTATGAGCTACAATGCCTGGCTTGTTTCAGTTATTGTACTTTTCAATCTATAATGTCTATTTGGTTCTTTTTCAGTTTTACTTCACTACTGAGATTGCTTAGGTGTTTAGTCACTCTCACTATATTTTGTCTTAATTCTTTCAATACAGCTACTGTTAATTCTTTTAGCATATTTATAACAGCTGATTTAAGGTCCTTATCTGCTAAATCTAATATCTGGGCTCACTCAAAGTCAGTTAATACTATTATTTTTCCCCCTGACTATGGGTTACACATTACTGTTTCTTTGAATGCCTCTCACTTTTGGTAAAAATTGGACATTATAAATAATATACTGCATCAAATTTGAATTATTTTTTTTTCCTGAAAGCTTTTTTTTGGGGGGTAGCAGGGAGGGTGGTCACTGCTTTAAGCTGCAAAATCTGCTTAACTTGTGATGTTAGGCTGCTGATGTCTGGTTTGTTTAAAAATTTTTATTTTTATTGTTTAGCTTGGCTTTCTAGGGGTAGCTCAACTTATGGGCTGACCAAGTGTTTGCTTGGTTCACTTGGTCAGCCCATATTTTGGGCAGAGGTTGTGCTCAAATACCTAGAGCCAGTAAAACTTCTATGTACTACTGATCAGTTTTGCTGAGTTTTCTTGGGTCTTTCTGCACATGCGCATAGGTTCCCAGGCAGCCAGGGATGTATAGAGACATTGTCTAGTCCTTCTGAGACCTTCTCTTTTCCACAATTTCTCTGTTAAATTTCTGGCTAATGTTCCACTAGCCCCAACTATGACTGTAATTCAGACAGGCATTTAATGTTTTTCTCTTTTCATCTCCTACTGGGTTCAATACTTTTACTGATAATGATGCCATGTTTAGCTCTCCACCCCGAATAAATTCCACTCCATCTGGCAGCAGAGCTGGCTTTCTACCCAGCCCTACTCTACCATTACCACTCTCACGGACAAAGCTGGGATGTAGGGGCAAGAGGGGCAACCACCAGGTAAGAATGCTGCAGACTCCTGCTGTTTCTACACAAAGTTCTAGCATGAATATGTGTTTCTAAATTTGTCATTTGCTTTTGGTCAATTTCCAGAGCCCTGAAATAGTTCTATTCAACAATTCTGTCTAGTTTTATACTGGTTCTTTGGAGGAAAGGATTTGCTAAACTTTCCATATTGTCTTTGGTGATGTTAATTTTGTTCTCCCAAATTTTGGCCAATGCTGTTCAATTTATCCCAAGAATACTTACTACTTTTCCTGCGACTAAAAAGCAACCTATAGCAAGACCCATAAAGACCATGTAAATATCTCATCCCTCACCAAAATGCCTGGCTAGATTTAGCATCTATTGATGATTTCTGCCTGAATACCATTCCAGTTAGAATGGCGATCACTGAAAAAATCAGGAAACCACAGACGCTGGAGAGGATGTGGAGAAATAGGAACACATTTATACTGTTGGTGAGAGCACAAATTAATTCAACCATTGTGGAAGACAGTGTGGCGATTCCTCAAGGACCTAGAAATAGAAATACCATATGACCCAGCAATCACATTACTGGGTATATACCCAAAGGATTATAAATCAGTATATTATAAATCATATATTATAAAGACACATGCACATATATGTTTATTGAGGCACTGTTCACGATAGCAAAGACTTGGAACCAACCCAAATGTCCATCAATGATAGACTGGATAAAGAAAATGTGGCACATATACACCATGGAATACTATGCAGTCATAAAAAGGATGCATTTATGTCCTTTGCAGGGACATGGATGAAGCTGGAAACCATCATTCTCAGCAAACTGACACAAGAACAGAAAACCAAACGCTGCATGTTTTCACTCATAAATAGGTGTTTAACAATGAGAACACATGGACACACGGAGGGGAACCTCACATACCGGGGCCTGTCAGGGGTTGGGGGACTAGGGGAGGGATAGCCGGGGGTGGGGGGATAGGGGAAAGATAGCATTAGGAGAAATACCAAATGTGGATGATGGGGGTGATGGATGCAGCAAACCACCATGGCACATGTATACCTATGTAACAAACCTGCATGTTCTGCACATGTACCAGAACTTAAAGTATAATAAATAAATAAATAAAAGAGATCCTTAGGCCTCTGAAGGTAAGTACATGGTAAATGTGGTAAGCAGTTTCTTCAGAAAAGTGCTCCAGAATGGACTAGCAAGGAAATTTAATTTGCTTCAAAACTCCAAAGAACATAGCTCATATTCAACTGTCAAAAAATAATTAATCATAGATGTAGTAAAATAGGGCATAAGATGGCATTATTAGTAATAGTTTAAACTCTTGTGTACTCAAATTTGCACACTATCGTTTTATGATAGTAGGAGAGAAAATATATTTTCTTTAAATATTTTTTAACCCTTTTAAGTTTGTTGTTGGGACAGACCCTTATGACAAAAGACAGATTAACATGAGAAAAAGAAGCAAGCTTCCTTCAAAGTCATACACTGAAAAAGACTTCATTTTTTCCCCCTTATAAGTGAGAATAAGACTAAAACAAGTAATAATGCTGTATGAATAAGCTGAGAAAACTAAGTGAAGACAGAAACATGATCCAAGGCCCTAGGTGTTGATCATTTAAGGAAAAGGGACAAAAATCATTCTATAATTGATGCATTAATTGGGTGGTTCACCAATTTACCAATCAGTATTTTCTTTTTAAAGAAAGTATTTCTACTCATCCTAAGCCTTCATTTTTACCTCTGGCATCTTTTCATCTTTATGTTTTAGGAATGTAAGTTACTTTTAAGGCTCCTACAAATGTTCTTATTGTTATAGCAGGTATTCAGGCAGGCATGAGCAGAGCAGGAGAACCCTTCGCCTGCCCAACCCCAACCAGGAATGTCAGGCGACCATCAGGTGATGATCAGGCAGTAGTTAAACTGACTTTCTAAAATAATAGTCACAGTGGTGCCAGGGAAGGGCAGTTTCCCAGTAGACAGAAACACCTAAAATTGGTGATCAGCAGCTTCCTGATAGGAGCTCAGGAATTTGGTGAGTGGGCTCACACAGGTGCAGTAAGAGGCAAAATGGCAGTGTTTAACTGCTACATGACTTTCCTCTAGGAACACTGGACTGGTAAAGGAAAAATGCCTTAAGTGAGCATGTGCACAACTCCAGTAAACACACTGCACATGAAGCCCTTCCCAGATACTAGCAGGTCACGGTGCATCTGCAGAGCCCACCTCAAGGGAAGAATCAGGGTAGGAGAAATGCAACTGCCTGGAAGCATGCCGACCTATAAAAAAACCCCAAGTCAAAAGGTCAAACTCTGCACTTGCTCTCTCAAGTTGCCTGCTTGGCCCAATTCCAAGTGTACTTTGCTTCCTTTTGTTCTAGCTCTAAAGCTTTTTAATAAACTTTCACTCCTGCTCTAAAACTTGCCTCTGTCTCTCACTCTGCCTTATGCCCCTTGGCTGAATTCTTTCTTCCGAGGAGGCAAGAATTGTTGCTGCAGACCTCTATGGGTTTGCTGCCAGTAACATTATCACTTCAAAAATAATCACATAGTATTACAGACAGAAGTTTTCCAGGGAAAGACAAAAGTGAGACTACCAAAGGTTTTCCATTAAAACATTTTAAAACTAAAATAACTTTCTGAATAGCAAGGAATGGCAAGAGTCAACATTTTAATAACTTTTATGTACAAAGTAAAAATAATATTTGTCAAGATAAGCTGAACAAAAACTTTTAGAACTTTTTAAAAAATCCATATTTAGTATCAGAGAGAATCAGTGGAGACATACTGACCCATTAATAGCTAATAAAAAGTGGCCAAAGTTAAATATGGACAAGCAAAAAGAAAGTATGCATATAAAAAGGTACAAACATAAGTGATATGCAAGATTAATGTGCTTTAACTATGGAAACAGAGTGTTGATAACTGATGACCCAGGATCATTTTAGTTAGTTTTCAGAAATGTCCATTAAACTATGAAAACTGGAGGATACATATCCTAAAGCTAGTACATGTGCTAGTAAAATCCAAATTACAGATGAACAGACATGACAAAAGATGTCAAGAGCATTTACAAGACTATTTGGGGCAGGGAGCGAAATCCAAATTTAAACAGGTATGGATTGGATTAAAATATCAGAGGGTCTATAAAAACCAGTCCTTATAAAATCCCAGAATTGCTAATGCACTTAGGACGTGAATCTTCAGGTAAACAAAAACAGTTCACATAGACTGCAAAAAGAAAAAAACAAATAAAAAAGACAGTAAGCAAGAGATGAAGGTGATTAATAGGAAATTGTAGGGAGTGCTTGGAATAGCAGAGTCCATATAATTATTTCAGAAAAACACAGAGATCTTTTAAACTGTGAAAAACAAATTCATTATCATAACAATTCTTAGAGAGAAGAACAAAGGAAATGCTATCATTACATTTAGACCTTTCACAGGAAAACTAGTCAAGGCTACAAAAGGATCTTAGTCTTATCTGCTTCCTGTCTGTGCTTTGTAAAATCCGCTACCACCACTACCCCCAATCCAGCTTGTGAACTCTGATAATGGCCTAATATTGGTCTTTGACAAAGTCCAAACAAAATGACTGGTGATAAGAGAATGCCTTTACACAGAATTATCACCACCATATGCTTTGGAAATGACAGCTCTGCACACTGCACTGCATCCTTCTTTCTGCTTTCCTTATCTTTTCCCTATTCTTTCCGGGAAAAAGTGAATTTATAACAGGCAAGCAAAAGATAATGAAGCTGAAAATACTAGAGACCAAAATAAAATAACAAAATTTGATCTTCAAATGACCATTTATTATGTATTTTGGCACACTTCATCAGTACACAGAAAAATCTTCTACAATATGATTACCACTTCTTCATAGCTAGTTGATTCTTTCATTTATTCGATAAACATTGATGCCCTTTGTACCTGAGGCACTATGCCAGATATAGAGTATAGAAGAATAATAAGACATGTAAGTTTTAGGAAAAACTTCTTATAAACAAACAGGGAAAAAAGCATAGGATAGAATTTCTGTAACATCCCTGAAGATATTTCAGAACCAATACACTTCGGCCCTGGACTGCCTCCCTGTATGTGGACTTTTTATTAAGTGAGAAGGATAAAATCTGTACTTTGCTTAAATATATATTTTAAGGTTTTTAAAAAAATATTAGGTATGCACATAAAGGATATAAATAATTTTACAAGTTTAAGAAATCTTTTAATAATAAAACACTGATATAGAAAACCACACAAATCAAATGTACGGCTTAATTAGTATCTTAAAAATACCACTCACATCAAGAAACAGAACTTTGCCAGCAACCTTAAAAGCCCCTGGAAGCCCCTTTTATGTGCCCCCCAATCATAATCTCCTCTCTACTGCCAAGAGTAACCATGTTGACTTTTATTTAATGTTACCCACTTTCCTGATTTTTTCTATAGGCAGTTTTTATCAGCCAAAAGTATATCCCTAGACACTATAGTTTATTCTCACTCTTTTAAAAAGTTGGATGTCTTTTATTTATTTTTTTATTATACTTTTAAGTTCTGAGATACATGTGCAGAATGTGCAGGTTTGTTACATAGGTATACATGTGCCATGCTGGTTTGCTGCACCCATCAACTGGTCATCTACATTAGGTATTTCTGCTAATGCTATCTATCCCTCCCATAGCTCCTCACCCATCAGCAGGCCCCAGTGTGATGTTCCCCTCCCTGTGTCCACGTATTCTCATTGTTCAGCTCCCACTTATGAGTGAGAACATGTAGTGTTTGGTTTCCTGTTCCTGTGTTTGTCTGCTGAGAAGGATGGTTTCTTGCAATAACATAAACTCATGTCCCTGCAATAACATAAACTCATCATTTTTTACGGCTGCATAGTATTCCATGGCATATACCTGCCACATTTTCTTTTCTTTTCTTTTCTTTTCTTTTTTTTTTTTTTTTTTTGCAGAAAGTGATTTATTTAGGCAGAGAAAAAGAGAGAGAGAGAGAGAGAAGCTTCCACGAGAATTGTGGAAGGGGACCCAAGTATGGCACCCCGGAGAGGAAAGCAGCTTCCACACTGAGTGGAAGGGGACCCCAGTGGGGGAAATCCAAGACAGAGAGAAAGCTTCCACAAAGATGGTGGAAGGGGAGCCAAAGATGGACTCCCATGTGCCACATTTTCTTTAAAAAGTTGGGTGTCTTTTAAATCTCTTTCAATCTAGAGGTTCCTCTTTCATTCTTCTCCTTTCCTTATAATTTATTTGTTAAAGAACATGGTACATTTCACTAAGAGAATTTCCAACAGCCTAGATTTTGGTAATTACAATCTCCTGGTACAGTTTAATGTGTTCCTCTTTATCTTCTACATTTTCTAGCTTCAGACTCAGGTTTAATCCGTCTGGCAAAACAATAAGTAGCGTTTGGTAAGGATAGGCACATAATACTTGCTTGTTTTTCTTTTTGTGGTAACAGCTGTTGATACTTAGATCTTGGTTCGTTGAGGATTGCAAAATGATATTATTTCCATAATTTCTTTTACATTTATTAATTAGAAGATTTTTTTTTTAAAAAAAAGATAATTGCCCTCAACTACTATTGGTTATCACAATTTTTTTTTTTATTAATAAGTTTTCAAGATAAATTGTTCTTTATTATATTCTGAGGTAGGGTACAATTCCTTTTTAATATTATGAATTCACGGATCTTAAAATATTTGCTGGGTTTCAACGAACTGCAATTATTATAATTTTTGAAGCCCATATTCTATCATCTTAGATCAGTTGTGCGCCTCTTCAAGATGGCTCCTGAGTTCTTTTAACAAGGCTCTACCAGTAATGTTTTTTCTTTACTGAGAAATAATTCTCATACCATAAATTCACCATTGTAAAGTACACAATTATTTAGTATAGTCACAAGGTTGTGAAAGCATCATTACTATCCAATTGTAGAACAATTTCATTCCTCAATAGAAACTCCACACCCACTGGCAGTTACTTCTCATGGTCCCATTCCCATCCCTCAAGCCCTCATAATCACTAACCTGCATTGTCTCTATGTATTTGCCTATTCTGGACATTCCACATAAACAGAATCAGAGAATATATGGTTTTTGTGTCTGGTTTCTTTTACTTTGCATGTTTTCAAGATTCACCCAGGTTGAAGCATGTATCGATATGCCATTCCATTTTATGGCTGAATAATTTTCCATTGTGTAGATATATCCCAATTTGTTTATCCATTCATCAGCTCTGACAGACATTTGGTTTGCTTCCACTTTTTGACTCTTATAATGCTGCTATGAACATTTGTGTACAAGTTTTGGTGTGAATATGTTTTTCATTTCTTTAAGAATCCGATACATGTTGACATACGTACATACTTATAAAACCATCACCACAATCAAGACTGTATATATAAGTATCACCCAGAAAGTTTCCTTATGTCCCTTTGTAATCTCGTTCTTCCTATCCACAAAGCAACCAGTGACCTGTTTCCATCACCATAGATTAGACTACACTTTTTAGAACTTTAGAGAAACCGAATCATACCATATATAATTTTTCTGACATTTTTCATTCAAAATAATTATTTTCAGGTTAATCAATACTGTGTATATCAGCCATTCATTTTTCATATAGCTCAGTAGCACTGCATTGTATAAATATACCACAGATGCTTTATCTACTCCCATAATCAATTATCCCTTACCACTGGTGGACACTGAGTTTGTCTCTAGTTTTTCACTACCATAAATAAAATGGCTATGATATTCACATACAAATATTTTTATGAACATTTTTAAGCTTTTAAAAAATAGTCAAACCATGTTCCAAGACAGTGGTACTATTTCATATTCCTATTAGCCATGAATAAGAGGTCTAATTCATTTACATCTTCACCAGTACTCAGGGAAGCACTCTGAAGTCTCAACACAAAATGCTCCTCCCTCTTCTCGCCAAGGGATAAGCCTCAAGTTGTGTGACTTTTTTCAGTCACACCAAGCTGTGCAGGTCACAGCAAGCATCTCCCCAAATTCCTTTGTTCTCAGCCACCCCAGACATCCAAACTATATAAGCTCCATAAGCTCCTGCTTGTGTTTCCAATGAGGCAACACAGAAACAAGTCCCTTAAGCAGCTTGGCTCAACAGCCAGAATTTGGGATCCAACCTCCACTCTTCCCTCCTCCCTGCACCCCCAAGCGTGAGAGAGTTGAGGAAGGGGCTGATACAGGTAACATAAAATTGCTCTATTTACTCATTTCAATGCTGCTGTTCTCTGCTTTGTGCAAGTCTGAGGTACTATAATTTCTTAACTAGATTTTGGAATTGTCATGTAAGGATTTTTGTCAGTACATCTTTGTCAAATCAGTGTTTCTGTCAGGGAGGGGAGGCTGGAATTTCCAATTCCTCTATTTGGTTAATGTCACTCCCAAAATTCTCAGTCTTGACTATTTCCTTCACTATTTTAAACAGTTATTTTAATAACTGCATCTGATAACTCTATTTGCTAGAGCCCCTGTGAGTCTTTTATATTGTCTATGGCTTCTTTTGCATTCCTTTCATACAGTTGTGGTCCTCACCTTCCAAGTTATTTTTTATTGAGTACAGGGCAGGCATATAAAAAATTTATAGACAACTTGGAGGTCTAAAAGGTAGTTATCTTGTTTCAGAGAGGATATACTTTTACTTCTATGAGATGGATAGACAGTAGCATCAAGGATTACCTTAATCCAACTCAAGAAGCTGAAATGATTTCAAGCTGTATTGTAGTTCCCAAGGGAGGCAATCTACTTCTGATTTACCCACTCCTAGACTGTGACCTTTTATGGTCTCAACCCAAGTTATGACAACTTTATAAAGGAATCAGCCTTGATAAAACCCGAATTCCAATTTTCCCTCTTCCCTGTAAAATGTTGATAGTACTGATCAGCTTCTCAGTCATTTCCTCCAAAATCAACAAATGCCCTTAGGAAAAAACAGACCTAGATGTCTGGCTCACTTCATTTTCTCCTGGATCATAGCTTGACTATTATTCACTGCTCTTGATGCCTTCAAGCAGATGTTATTTTTATTTTATTATTTTATTTTATTTATTTTTAGACAGGGTTTCACTCTGTCACCCAAACTGGAGGGCAGTAGCATGATCTCAGCTCACTACAACCTCTGCTCCCGGGTTAAAGCGATTCTCATGCTTCAGCCTCCTGATTAGTTGGGACTACACACACCCACCACCACGCTTGGCTAATTTTTTCTGTTTTTAGTAGAGACGGGGTTTCAGCGCGTTGGCCAGGCTGGTCTTGAACACCGGGTTCAAGTGATCCCCCTGCCTTAATCTCCCAAAGTACAGGAATTGCAGGCGTGAGCCACTGTGCCTGGTCTAGCAGATGTTGTTTACATTTGTATATATTTTCAAGTTGTCATTGTTAAGAGGGTTAATCTGAATTACACAAGCCACCATTACTGGAAGAGAGGTTCAGGCTTTATAAATGTATACTTTATCTACAATAGTTTCCCTACCCCCCAGTGGACATGATAATGGCATTGAGGGTAAAAATTCTTCTAAACATCGCACAAATTACAGGATGTTTAATATCCCTGGTCCTTGACACTAAATGCCGGTTATAACCTCCTCCTCTCCTACCCTCTCACAACTAATCGTAAAACTAAGACCATAAGAGTTTTGTAAGATACTCATTAAGTTCAAGAAAAATGGTGGCATTTGGAAATGTGAAATAATTTCATTTGTCATATTCTGCCATTCCTCTCATAGTAAACCTCTGCTTTGATTGAGGTTTAGAGGTACACAGCCCTTTTTAAAGTAAAAACATCAGGTGAATGGTGCTTGGCTAAAAACAATTAAGCCAATGGTTAGTAGGGACCATGGACAAGCTGCAGGTAGTCATGAATCTACTAAATTTACTTCCAGGCTGGGCACAGTGGCTCAAGTCTATAATCCTAGAACTTTGGGACGCCAAAGTAGGAGGACTGCTTGAGCCCAGGAGTTTGAGAACAGCCTGGACAACATGAAAAGACCCTGCCTCTATAAAACTAAAAAAAATTAGCTGGGCATGGTTGCATGTGCCTATCACCCCGGCTATCTGAGAGACTAAGGAGGGAAGATTGCTTGAGCCCAGGGGGTTGGGGGCTGTAGTGAGCTGTGTTCAGTGCCACCGAATTCCAGCCTGGGTGACGACTAAGACCCTGTCTCCAAAAAAAATTTTTTTTTGATTTCCGAAACTTTGTGGAAGGAGAATGTAATCAACAGACATTCTCTGGAGAAGTGCCACCAGAAAAGGATTATGTAGTTTACATTAAACAGATATAAGTTAAATATCTATTTAATATGGAATTGATTAATTTAAAAAAATAGCTTTAAATATATTAAGGCTTAACTATGATGACTCGATGAGTAAAAACTTGCACTAGTAGAGAAGGGAGATGTAATTTTTTTAATTGACAAAAACTACATATATATAGTGTACAATGTGATGTTTTGAAATATGTATACATTCTAGATAGGCTAAATTGAGCTAATTAACATATGCATTACTTCACATACTTTTTTTGTAGTAAGAACACTTAAAATACACTCTCAATGATTTTCAAGTATATAATACATTGTATTGTAGTCACCATGTTGCATAGTAGATATCTTGAACTTATTTCTAATTGAAATTCTGTATCCTTTGACCAAAGGGAAATATTATTTTAGAGTTGGATCTCCTGAGAGGAGGAAAATGTAACTGGAAAGAATTACTCTGAAACTGATAATCACCATTCATTTTAATTCAGGTACTAGAAGACTCTATTTATATTTATACTAATCTCCTCTAAGGCTTTCTAACTTTCACTGATTGAAGTTAAAGCAGAAGACTATGGATGGGGACAATGATGAAAAGAGTTGTAAGTTACAGAGCTGAGCTAAGAGCAAAATTCAACAAGAGACAGGAGGGAAGCAAGAGGGCAGAATTTTTGTGCAAGGAATTAAGAATTCCATGAAGAGGCAGAGTATGGACCTTAGGGAAGGGAAGATTTCAGCAAAACTAGAAAAAGACAAACCCAGATGGAGAACAATGACAAAGACTCAATCAGACTGGGACACTTGTAGGCAGGTATATATAAAGGACAAGTCAGAAGTAATGTAAATGGGGATCTTTGGGCAGCCCTGGTCTGAAACATCCTCATTTTTAAGTTATATTTTTCTTAATGTAAAAGCTGTCCAATGTACAGTGGACACCTTCTAGAATCCTCTCAATCTTTCATCCTAGCCACTGCTGAATAATTGGTGATAAAGTTCTCATACAGATGGTGGGATGAAAAGGATGAGACTCATAGTCCCATCTGACAAGGTTTCTACAAAAGAAGTTCATCTAAGGAAAAGCAATATATACCAGCTATTCATCTTTTAGCATAAAGAAAATATGTCCACTTTCGTTTTTTCTGTGTTAGAGTACAATGGCACCATTATAGCTCACTGCAGTCTTGAATTCTTGGGCTCAAGTGATACTGTTGCCTCAGCCTCCCTGGTTGTTGAGACTACAGGTGTGCATCAACATGCCTAGCTAATGTTTAAACATTTTTTTGTAGATATGAAGACTCACTATGTTGTCCAGGTTGGTCTCAAACTCCTGAGCTCAAACAATCCTCCTGCCTCGGCCTCCCCAAGTACTGATTACAGGCGTGAGCTACCACACCCATCCCATCCACTTTCTAAAAAGTCTAATTGACCTAAGAAAAAAAGGGGCCTAGGGTAACATTTTTAAAAAGAATGAACACTAGGTAAGATTAGGGCACACAAAATTATATATCCTATATGTAAAATATTTAATGATTTTAAAAATATTTTCTTGATTCATATGAGGTGATGTCGACTTAAAATAAATCCTTTAGACTTAAAATAAATCCTTTAATCATAGGCTTCTACAAGATGACAATGAAAACGGGAAAAAAGACATACCCAATTGCTGGAACAGGAGAGCCACACTAGTGCCTGTGACAGGAAGACTATCATGTAAAGGAGTCTGGATCAGCTGTCTATCTCCTGCACCCAAAGAAAACAGCTTCTGCAGAATGGGAGAAACACACACACACACACACACACACACACACACACACACGATTTCAGACATTTTTTAAAAAATAAAAATACCTTTGATGTTCAATTTTAGAGCAAATGACCATATAAGATACAATGAACAGATACCAAGGGCAACAATGGATACCCCAAAACACTGAAGTTATTTGTATACTTAAGTGGCACAAGAAAATTCAGTGGTCAAAAACTGAAAATCTAGTAGAGACAAGATATAAAAATCATTGATAATTGTAAATGGCTAAAAATAATAAAATATTAAAGTCAACAACTTTATTAAAGGCTCATAAAGTAATTCAAGTTTAGACCCATCTGTGACCAAACTCACATTTAATTTTCTGCCCTTTGAGGAGAGGTAGAATGGAGGAGAGAGAGAGAGAAAAGAAAAAAAGGATAAAAATTTAAGACAAAAGACACTGAGAAAGATAGAAGTAAAAAGGCAAAGGGCAAGAAAAAGGAATGCCAATCTCACTATAAGCAGGATCTTTGTCAGACTGATGACAATGTGATTTTTGGAAGGCTGTCCTCTTCCCCAATATTAAATAAGAATGAGTGAAATAAATTATCAACTATTCATTTTTGGGGTTAAAGGACAAAATCTATTCTTTTTAAAATGGTTGACCATGAAACAACAAATAAATCATAGCAGCTGAGGTTCTTATTTTTCTACTTTAGAGACAAATATGAAAATCTCAAGACATACAGAGTAAATGAATCTATTAATAAGTAGTTACAATGTAACAAAGAACTGTGTTGAGAGTTTTCCTTAATGCTATCTTCTAATTTTTATCACTCAAACATTTTTCAATTTAGGTTAATAAAAATGAGGCCTAACTATATACAGGACTAAGAACGGTAAAAGAGCACATTTAAAAGTTCAACTTAATGTATTTCCAAGAAAATATAAACTATAGTTCAAGTTATACAAAATATGACTTCTAATTATGCTATGTGAAAGATGAACCCTGTGATAAAATTAACCTCATGACCTAAGAAAAGAATGGAATCTTGGGTGTCTAGAAGGCAGACCATGGGGACAGTGCTTAACTAAACTAGGATCTTCCTTAAAACAAAAGTATTTAAAAAATGATTTCTCTGTCTCCATAAATTAAATTAACTGGAGGAGAGGGGAAGAGGAACAATCCTTCTCCATCTCTCTTTCTATTCTATTTACCTGAGACCCTCCAGCCGCTGGGACAAGGCAGGCACAAAGGTTTGCAATTAGACTTTCCAAGGAGACATTCAGGCTGTCCACATACACGGTATAAATCAAACCCAGGCAAGCCTGCAAAGAAATAGATGCATATAATTATTTCATGGAAAAAGCATTAAAAATGAATTGTTATCACATCTGCCCTAGGACAATTCCTCTTTGAACCTAGTAAAGTATATTATATAGTGAACATGGAATATATTTTAAGCAGCAAAAATTAACTTTATTAAATTTTCTTTAGAACCAGAACCTCCAAATGAGCTTCTGAGATGAGTTTATAGAAAGCAGAAATCCATGATTTGTAAAACAGGTGTTTGTGCTGATAACTACTCTAGCAAATCTGTAGGGCTAAAATTGCTTTTTGCCTCAACTTAGTTTGTTAAACTCTAACTCTCAAGATAAAAACTTAGAAATTTCATCTTGTTTTGTGGTTCTTACAAATCTGGAATGCTTATTCTATAGAAAAATTTAACATGTGAATTATAAGAAAGGAATGCAAAACAGAGACAAGATTATAAGATTAACACTGAATTCAGAAGAAGGTTGGTGGTAAAACAGACATAATGCAATCTTTATGAATCTTTCAGTATAGCAAATTTTTTGACTCTGAAAATTTAATATTTGCTTGGAGTTACCCATTGTCATTGAAATACTGACACTAGATTAATTCTTTTAGAATATAAATAATCTCAATTTCTGGAAAAGTTTTACAAAAATTATATGTTAGTATAAATAGTTACAAATGAATAAAAATTTCCTCATGTTTGAAAATGCTGTGTTTCTAAAACAAGGAAATATCCGGAAGCAATATTTTAATACTATTTTGACAGAAGTATGATCAGAATTATTTGAAATCTCAAACACTTATCCTATTTACTTGAACCTGATTCCTCATAAGGAGAATAAATATACACAAAGTTGTTAAATCACTCATGCATTTTACATTTACTACAGGTAATCAAATTATTTATTCAGGATTTATATGTTCTGGATTCAACAAATGTGGGACCTATTTTAAAACAAACACTACATCCTTAGAAGTTTGAGCAGTCACATTAACTTATTCAAGTATTTATTTCATCCAATATGAAAATATTTCTTCTGTTCATGCTAACTGTATTTCATAGATGAATTTCTAAATCAACCAAACAATATTTTCAACCTAAACAACTTGCACCATTGTTCACTCCAGAGACTTATACAATATCACAAATTAATAACTATGTGTTCTTACCCTAAAAATTTCTGGATAATCTAATCTGGATACCAACACCAGGCTTTTGGGAGCAAACACTTCTGCAGGCTGAATTAAACCAGACACTTCTGCTTCGCCTTCAATCTCTTCCTTCTTTGTTCCCTAGAAAAAGAGATACTGAAATAAACAAACAGAAGGAATTTCCTAGGTTTGTAATTCACAAAAGATGAACATCACCTTAAATATAACTTATAAAAATTCAAAAATCATTGTAAAATATAATGAAAAAAATCAAACTACAAATAAACAATAGACTTTAAGAGCCATCTAAAAGGAAAGTAAAGAAATTATGAAGCAGGGAATACTTATTTCATTTTTGAAAAGCCACTTAAGCTCCAGATACATAGCACAACTATATATTTCATTTTTTTTTTTCTACTTGTCTCAATCTTTCAAACAAGGATTCTCAGGCTTACAGAATGCTAAGGCTCAACGCTCTTGGCAGTAAAGCACAATCAGCTCTAAATTGCTTTTGTTCATAAGCGACAATGCTGATATTTTGAGAAAAGAGAACTTTGGTTGTGTTTTTGAAACAAGGTCTTCTCTGTCGCCCAGGCTGGAGGGCAGTGGCACAATCACAGTTAAGTGCAGCCTCAACCTTCTTAGCTTTAAGGGATCCTCCCACCTCAGCCTCCCAAGTGGCTGGAACCACAGGCACACACTAACATGCTAGGTTAATTTTTTTATTTTTTGTAGAGACAGGGTCTCCCTATGTTGCCCAGCTGGTTTCAAACTCCTGAGCTCAAGTGATGCTCCTGCCTTCCCCTTCCAAAGTACTGGATTACAGGGGTGAGCTATCACACTTGACTGAGAGAACATTTTTACCTACAAAACTAAATTTCAGAATGGACTTAATGTCACTAAACTGAATACTTAAAAAGGGCTAAAATGGCACATCTTATATATTTTTTACTACAAAAAAAAGGCTTAAAACAACATACTAGTTTCAATGACTAAACACAGGTTAATAAACTTGAAAAAATATGATTCACCCACTTAACAAACCACAAATCCTGATTCCCCCCTTTTTAATAACCTATATCCCACCGTCAACAAATCCTGATTTCTCACCATCTCTATTGCTACCATAATGCCGTGAGCTACTATAATCTCTTGTGTGGATTATTCTAACAGCCTCCCTTCATCTCCTTTATTCTTCTTCAGTCCCACTTTGCTTCCTTGCTGCTCTTTAAACACACTAGGCACGCCCCTATCTACTGCTCTATGCACTTCGTGTTATTCCTTTGCCTACATACTCTTTCCACAGATACCCTAATGATTCAGTTCCTCATCTCTTTTAGGTTTTCATTCAAGCGTCTTCTGCTCTGATAAGCCTTTGCTGACAACGTTATTTAAAACTGCAATGCCCTAACATTCTCTACCTGCTTTCTCTGCTTTAGTTTTCTCCATGGCACTTGTCACTCTATCCAATATGTTGGATATCCATTTTACATAACTTGTTTTTTAGTTTGTCTATCAACCCCACTAGCACATGCTCCATAAGAGGCCAAGATTTCTATTTTGTTCAATGGTAATTTCCTAGTTCCTAAAATAAGGGCTGGGCTCATAGTTGATACTTACTATTTATTCATTGCATACATGCATAAATATATTTTCTTGGCATAGTTTTTTAAGCACTTTATCAAGGAAGTCTTTTCCCCACTATTCATAGAGGCCAAGAATTATATTTTCTATTTCCTTTAGAGCTCATTTAGTTTCTAGTACAATGCAATATAATCAAGTATTAGATGTCTGTGGACTGCACCCATCCAAAGGGAACTATCTGTTTACTTTTTGTATGTATGATAAAGTCCATATGCTCTTGAAAGAGTTTCATTTATTACAAAGCAAAAACTAAAATTAGGTTGGTTGGTTTCTGGAATCCTTAGAAATAATAAAAATGTGATGAATATAAATTTACCAAAGATTTCCACACTTAATGAATCATATTCTTCATGGATTACTAACAGATTCAAAATGACAAAAGAATGACTAAAAATCCTGGAAAAGATAAAGCTATCCACATTTTTATGAGACTGTGATAAATGCCCTAGAGTACCATTAGAAGTCAGCTAGAATAGATAGATAACATTTCAAATATATGGCCATTAACTTACTTTGACCAAGACACAAAATAGAATGCACTGGTAATTTCTTAAAGCTGCTCTTCAGTTAAACACTCACCACAAGGAACAGTTATTAACAAGAAAGAAAAAGGTCCCATAGAGTGAAAATCAGTATTAAGTAAAAAATATTTCATTTTTATTTATATCACTTTTTGTTACAGATGTTGATTTTACTCTGTAAATGTGCTGCAAATCCTAAAATATGATTGTTCTTAATTCCAATATCTTTCCTGTAAGAATGCACTATCCCAAGTTTAGAGAAAAATTCATATGAATGTTTTCAAAGCAAAATGTATTGCTGTAATTTAAAAAAAACACACACACAAGAAATAAACCCCAAATTTGTTAGGTAAAATAAGGTTTGCTCTAGAATGGTAATGTGATTATTTTTGATAAAATTTTTCTAGAAATAATTTATCATGTAAGAGGAATATTGTCTCTTCTATACAACTGCTAGATATATTCTGTGTAATAATTATATAATGACACCAGTTTTATTTGGTGCGTGTTTTACGATGACAGATTTTCACCCATTGAAAAGATGTGACAAACTTAAAAATAAGCAGGAAATTCAAAACATAGTCTATGAGTGTGAGATATTCTAATAATGCTTCTAAATTTAATGTTTTACAGCGTAAAAGTTACACATATTTTATCCAGCTTAATAATATTTTAAAGGCTTCACTAACTTAAGATTATTTCTTCTCATTAAATTGGCCTTTTAAAGATTATTCCTTGTTTTTAGTAAGTCTCATTAAAGATACAAATTTATCTTAAATCTAAATTATCTCACACTGACTTACAAAGTCAACACATTTTGTAACCACATGCCACAACCTGCCCATTTGTAGGTATCTCTGTCTGCCAATTACTGCTATGGATTATATCTGCCAGTGAGATTCCCAGCTTCTGTGTAGCTTATATTATATGTAGTTCATAGTCTCTGTGCTACAATAATATGGAATAAATTAGTACTCACCATATCAATCTGGCCCATAAGTGCTACTGCTCTTAAAACATATCCTGAGACAAAAAGTACTAGATTGCTGATTGCGTGCAATAACTTCATGTAGCAGATAAGCAAAAGCTTTAGGAATTTTATCCTATCATTAAGGTCGAACACCTCAGCCTCATCTTTGTTGTATCTTGATGCTTGATTTTAATATCAAAATAACTGTCAAGTCTTGACCTTTTTATGCTTAAAGGAACTGTTGCATCCAACATCTTCTCTGTGGTATGTTCATTTTTAACAATACCATATCACACTAAAAATCTTCTCACGGCATTTCCTTAAATAATCAGTTTTAAAAGGAGGATACAAGGAATTCCATATGTAAAACATTTTCAGTCCTAAATTTCCTTTCTGAAATGTAATATACAGCAAGTGTACCATTATACAGAGTTGTCTCAGTCAAGCAATACAAGGACTTAAAAAATTTCCAGAATCGAAATAATGGAGCCTAAGTAGTTGCAAAATTCTGTAAAAGTTCTAAAACTGCCCCCAAAACCCTTCATTCCTTGCCAAATAATCTTTTAATCATGTTGACATTTCCACATAATCAAATCTGGTTTACCCTTTCATTGGTCTGGAAAGTAACAAATACATAAGAAATATATATTTTAGGATAACAAGCCTTCAAATAAATCAGGGAACTAGTCTTTAGTTCAGAATCAGGTTTACCTCTAGCAAAGAAAATATCCTGCAGATTTTCCCTTTCAATAGCAGAGCTCTGATGCTCCATGGTATTCAGAAGGCAGAACAAATTCAAGTAATGGCCATGATATATTCATTCATAATGAATTCCAGTTTTAGTGGCACTAAAATAGGAAATGTTTCTCCACCTAACAGACATTATTTAGCCAAAGGGTCTTCTAATCAAAGAAGGTTGGAAGCAATACATTCAAAAGATTTCTTCACTGCAGGATTTCTCAAACTTTGATATGCAAATATTGTTTGTTCAATTCCAAGCAAAGGAAATATAGTATACAGTATTTGTCAAAATTATTGGACCTCTTCCTTATAGTACATCTAGAAGACCTAGTACCCTATGGAACACATATTGGGAAATGTTGTCATAAAGTATTCTAGGATACAAAATGTTAAAACTTTGTTTAATGACTATTAACATGGCATATTCAAACACTGCATAAAGAAATAGGACATGTGGTTATAAACAAGTAGCATGCAATAAATTCTACAACACACATTCATCTAAAAAGTACACTTTATTCAGAAGATGACTTGCAATAGTACTCTGCAAGTATATCTGTTATGAACAACATTAAAATATATCTTTAAAATCAGATATAGTTAACATGATAAAATAAGAAAAATAATACAGTAGTGGAAGATATTTTAAATCTACGCTATCTACTTCATTTTATAAATCAGTAATTACATGCCAAGAGAGATGAAATGACTTGCCACGGTTATATAGATCATTAAAGACATAATTGGGATCAACAAGTCAAGCCTTCTAATTCTTAAGCTACTTCTCTTTCCACTATCCTTATATGTAAGTCTTAAACGTGACCTTTACAAGAAATAACATATTAGTTCAAAAAAGCTGTTTAAGAAAGATAACATCTGAGAAGCCAAACTGTCAATTTGAAAAGATGTTCAGATTTGTTTTCCTTTAATTATATTTGAATGTAATAATCTTTGTTTTAAAATAAAATAGTAACAATACATAGTTCTCACTGCAGCCCTTCCTAGCCTGAAATTGTTGTCAAAATTTAAGAAAAAATATTTGATGTGGAAGAATTCTGGAAACTTATTCTCAAAAGTTTCTCCTGTTGTTTTAATGTCGTATCATTTTAAGCATGTAGCATTAATTAATTGTAGTTAATTCCATGATAGTTTTTCCCTACAAAATACATCTGTGAGGGGCATAAAGGGGACTGTTAAGATTCAGCATTCTGTCCATCTGCCAATTCTCATTTCAAAAAGGAGGAGGAGAAGACAGACAACTTTGGTAAAAAGCATAATCTTACTATCCATAATCTAAGGAAAATCCCACATAGATACTTGCAAATGTTGTAAATTATCAAACTATAGAATAAACTCAGAATATACAGGTCTCCCAATTTTTTCTCTATGTGGATTATGTTACGCATGCTAGTTTTCAATAGACTCTAACAAAGTCTAGTCCTGTTAAATAAAATCTAAGAATTAGTCTCTAGAATGCTATCAAGTGTAAAGTTCATTAAAATATCAGCAAGCCCAATTCCCAAACGCTGCTATTTCTAATGTTTAGTTCAATGAGGTGGATTACCATGGACTAAACACTTCTTGAAGGAAACAAGATTTTTCCAAAGAAAATAACTTCATCGAAGTTATTCATAATATTGACAAAATAGGAAATACATGTCCATCAGGGGATTAATTAAACCTACCCATATGGTCAATTAGATTATTGGAAAAAAAATATGTCAAAAAAATTTTTTTTCTGTTCTCTCGAATTTTTTCCTGTATATTCTATGTTTTCTACAATGAGCATAGTTTACTATGATAAAGAGCAGGAAGGAAGTACCAAAAATTACTGGGTTGTAATACTTCTGCTAAACCTATTCAAGGTTTTGTATGTGATTTTCTCCACTGTTTTACCACCTAGAGATGAATTTATAAATCCCTTTTTATTACTCCATTTTTCAGGTAATTTCTTAGTTGCTTGGAATTAACTGTATGACATTATGTTTAAATTTATTTTGTTTTCTCAAATAGCTCATCAACTGTTTAAATAATATTTGTTGAAATATACACATTTCATTGATTTATAAAGCTTCTACTGTCGGACACTGATCTCCTATACCCAATAGGGTCTGCTTCTGGACTATCGTTTCTGTTCCCATAACTGTTTTTATCCTTGACGCTTAATTCCTGAACCAATAACACACTGATATAATTTTTGCAGCTTTGTAGTATATGTTTTATTATTTGGTTCTTGGAGACAATCAAGCACTTCAATTTGGCATTGTATGTCCCTAGGTAAGCCTCATCTGTAAAATGGAAACACTAAAACCTATCAAATGGTGTTATGTGAAAGTAAACTATATGTGAGTTAAATAAAATAGAATGAAATAAAGTGTAAAACTTTTAGCACAGTACCCAGAACATACAACAACTTCAATTTATCATAAGCACTAAATCCATTTTCCTTTTCACAAGCTTTTTGTTTGAATTGTCCTTTTTTCTTTCCCTTATTCTAGGCGTTAGCTGTTATTTAAAAGTCCACTGAGTCTTTTAAACTCTGTATAATTTATTCCAGTTGCCCAGTCTGCAATTAATATCTATTTTACTGAGTGGTACTTAGCATATGGTACTTTGGAATGTTTTTGTACTTAACTCTTGGTTCTGCTTCCCAAGCTAGATTTGAAGCCCACTGAGATGTGAGAAACATATATTATGCCTTCTATGTCTCTCCCTCTTCATTCCTTATCTTATTTCTTGAAATTACAAAATTAATTCCCTCTTTCTTTCTTTGATGACAATTTGCTGACAAACCAAATATCATCACTGAGAACTGCATAATTATCACTCATTCAGAGACAAGTACGTAAACATATGCAATATTTTAGAAAGACACAGAATTTTAAATTTTAGATATTTAAATTTTTATATTTTTACAATCATATTTTAAAATAATCAAACTATGGTTACTCTTTAGATAAGTCATAAAAGCCAGTGTAAATCTATCAGATTTCACTGATTACTTAAAAAAATTTAGGATCACATTATCTAGTTAAGTAATATTGGGAACATATTATCAAAAGTTTAACGCCAAAGTTTTGCTTATGATTACTGACAGTGTTACTGTATCTTGGAAAGATAACAGAGCCAACATTTTTAAAGTTGCACAATCATATTTTGGATGGTGTATGTCCCTAAGTTCCCCCTCTTTAGGCTTCCAAATAATGTGTCATAGTATATTTAGTATGAAGTAATTCATACCAAACAAGAATTAAAAGATCTATTTTGAACTGATGATATGATCCAAAAAGAGAATAAAAACACATTTTTAAAAGGACGTAAACAGTTCATGCCAAAAAAGAGAACAACCTTAGTGATGACCGAGAAAGAAACATCTTCTGGGTTCTATTTTTTTTAAAATTCTGCTTCATTGTTTGTCCCTCTTTTGAACCAAGCCCGAAAGACATTAACTTATGCTTCCAGAAAAGAGGTCTTACAATTCTGACTAGTACTTAAGTATAAGTATATAGAATCTAGCATTCTCGCAACCTATCTACATTTTCAGTATCTTGGAAAAAACTCATATGAAACAGACTGTAACCTTTTATAAGGTGATCATAAAAAATAAATGACGACTTCTGGGTCCACTTAAAATGACAAGTGGGAAAATATCTGAGTTAAAGAGAGAAATAACTTCTTGAAATACAAATTCAAACTAGACAAGAACCCAGATCTTAGTTTCTAATATTATTCTCTACTCAAAGGAGCCAAGGCTCCTTGAAGAAATGGCTGATTTCAAGGCAGAGGCTGGGAAGGACTAAAATGATCCTGGATCAACTTGTTAGGATGAAAAGTTTAAAAGTACTTGTAAAAAAAAAGAAGATCTGTGAGAAGAATAGAGGAATCTGATATGTCTGAGTAGTACACACTTGTCAAATATGGGATAATCTGTG
The DNA here is from genome assembly GCA_963574635.1 of Cheracebus regulus. NCBI lineage: Eukaryota > Metazoa > Chordata > Mammalia > Primates > Pitheciidae > Cheracebus > Cheracebus regulus. The sequence goes on along the minus strand of CAUYQU010024552.1, from coordinate 3,930 downwards.
CATTAAAATGATAAAAACCATTAATGATTTATATATTATTGGGGAAAAAAACGTGAATCTATGAGTCAGTAGTTCAAAAAGATAGACAGGAAGGGAGAATTCTCGCTTATAGTAAAAAGGTCGACAGCTGACCGCTAAAAATAGAGGGAGAGTGGAGTTGGAAAATAATTATTTTTTGTTATCAGAATCAAAATTGGTATAGGAAAAAATCATTAGCAAATGCTGAAATCTAGGGGAACAGGACTGATGAATAGCAGGATTTTGCATGGTCTTAGAGTGTCTTCCAGTAGACTGATTATTACTTGCAAACACAAAAATAACCACTATAAAGTAGAGAAATCTGACAATCATCTGACCAAGTTATCAAAATTAACATAATCAATGAGGAACAGATAGACATTGTATACTTCCAGATGTGTACTCTCAGAAGGACACCCTTAGAAGGAATACAGGTAATATTTGAACTATTGATGCAGAGCCTGAAACTAACAATGAGAGACACTGGAAAACACAAAATAAGAAACATTCTATTAAAAATGGGGATGAGAATTTAAAATGTCAACATTATAGACAAAGAAAGGCTCCACAACGATTGCAGATGAAAAGAGACAAAAGAGAAATGACAATTAAATGCAATGTATGTTAGTATGTACTGTATCCTGTACTGGAAGAAAAAAGGGAGAAGGGTACTATAAAGGACATTATTAGGTCAAATGATAAAACTGGAACATAGAAAGTTTTATTATATTGGTGTTAAGTTTCCTGAGGTTGACAAGCGTACTGTTTATGTACTGTTCATATACCTCTGAAACATATACTAGAGAATTTAGGGTAAGGGAAAATGATACATGCAACTTTCTTTCATATGGTTCAGAAAAAATAAACCCTGTGTGTGTGTATCGGGGAGAGGGGGAGGAAAAATGGGGGAGGGGAGGGGGGAAGAGAAAAGGAAGGAAGGAAGGGAAGGAAAGAAAGACCTCAAAATAAATCAATAGGGCAAAATATTAACAATAGGTGAATATTAGTAAAGGCTATATACATGTTTGCACTACTCCTGCAACTTTTCTATAAGCTTAAAATTATTTCCAAATTAAAAGTTTGAAAAATACCCAAGAATTCCTAGAACCTCTTTATAAACACCTGCTATTTATAACACCTGCTACTTATAACCTGCAATATATAACATCAATATATTGCCTTTCTGTCAGTTTGTCTAGAAGAAGAAGGGTGGGTAGTGAAGAAAAGAGGGAGAATCTAAATAATTAGTTTCATTAGATAATTCAAGGGAGTTATGAAGCAATACCCTCAAGAATATGTAAATAACAGAAAATGCTGAATTATCAGCATTAACTTAAATGCTAAAGACCAACAGAAAAATGAAAGGCCAAGTAAAAGAGATAGAGTGGTGCTTAGACTAGAGAACACTCTCTAACTGATTCAGATTGAATTGACCAAAATGAGAATTTGATTAGCTATTTGTTCGCAACATACATACAAACATTATCCAGGGGAGAGGAGACTTTAAGTCACAGACTTAAAGTTTTCTGTCTTCATTCATAACATACAGCAATCTTTAATTTCAAATACAAGCAATAGGCTATGTTAGTCTGATAGTCTTTTTTTTTCACTTTTTTAAAATCATAAACTTGATGTTTGGGAATAGATTAAGATAGTATTTAAGCATTTCACATCAAATATCCCTTAGCCTGATTCCATAATCAAAATTCCAGACCTTGATATGGCTTTCTATTAAGATCCAATGACAGGAAGACAATGTGCTGATAATGCATATTTTGTTCTACATGCATTAACAGCACTTTTAACATTTCCTGTAAATTAGTAATTTAGCATGTTGGTTTTAATACATCAGTCTAATGAACTTGAATAACGAGTCTTCATTGTGAAAGGTAATTTGTCTCTTGTACTGAAAAAACAGATTTCTGCATCCAGAAAATTCAGATCTTAGAGTTTAATAAAAATAATCAAAACTAACAAATGCTCCTTTGTTAGGTCATTTCAGAAAGCAGGCCAATCTTCTCTCCCCAGTAGTGAAACTGTATATGTAGCAGAAACTTCAGCAGATTATGCAAACTAGCTTACTTAATATCCTCCAAACCCCTTTATAGTTTCCTTCTTGTATTATAGAGCCTGGAAAGAAAAATCACCAACACCAACACCAACAAAAAAAAAAAACTCTACACTTTTTGGGGCAAGATGGGCTCTGTATGTAATCTTACTTACACCAAAGAAACAACTCATGTGAAACTTAAAAGCAGAAGTCAGCAGTGTGAGACTAAAGCAGAAGTCAGCAGTGTGAATATCTGCAGGAGAATGGATATTCTAGCACAACTGTGGTGAAGGTTATAATGTCTGATATATACCCAGCACCATAAGTGCCATTTGGTAAAAGGTGGAAGGAATATGGTTTCTATGAGAATAGCACCAACCTGGGCTGTTCCTAGAACCCTGAATTGGTTCCCTGATTGTCCCTCACCCTTAAAATTTCGTAAGTTGCCCAATACTTTGTTATGACTCCTTTTCTGCTTAAATTAGAGAAAGTAGATCCAGTAGTGTGAAACTAAGAACTTCAACCAGTAGTCTGAAAGAGCAATTATTTTATATGTCTTCATACTTCTAGCTTATGAATTTCTGCCTGATCATGTTGATAATACTACCACTAAGAAGAATGAGTTAACATTTAGGTGCTTAAACAATAATGTCAAGCATTGTGATAATGATTTGCAAACACTTTGAGTAAATGTTCCACATTCTACGAGAGACTTTCCAGGAGAAGGGCTGGCAAGGAAAATCACAGGTTCACCAAGAGAAGAAATTAATATTCTTAATAAACCAATTCAAGGATACACTTTTTTAGAAATACTCTGATTATGATCAATGTCTTGAAAAAGGACAATTAAACCTGGAAAGTAATTTAAACATGTTGCTCTCCTCTCCAACCTTAAACATAAAAATTTCCTCATGCTTCTTAAGCCAGCCCATAAAACTCAAACTTGCAGTTTTAACAAAAATATGGCATATAAGAACATTCCTAAATGTTGTACCTTTGACTGTACTTTAGCTAGAAAGGTTTTTGTACCTGAAGATTGATCTCTGCCTCATAGAAGGTTAGACATGAGCAGTAATGTCGATCTGAGTCAATATCTGTCAGGACAACCACAAAGAACGTTGGCTGCTTCCTCTCTCTGGACAGCTGCCACCCGCCAGGCTGACAAAACTAAATGAAATAGAAAAAAAAAACTGTAACATTTAAAAATAACAAAAATTAATTATTAGTTAATCTCTGAGAAATGTTAAATGTTTGCCCATTTAAAAAAATTTCTACCTGATATAGTATGTCTCTAAAGCCAACATTAAAAAAAAGTTCATGTACAGATTCATAATGTTGAAAACTTTCACCAATGTGCATATATATTTCATTGAGAGAGCCTAGATTTCCCACAGATGCCACTGTGTGGTACCATTTCTGAGATCTAGTTTGGCATATGTAGGAACACCGCATCAAAATGAAAGACTTACCCCTAACTATGAGGACAAATCACGGAATAAATTAGAAATCAAGTGTAAAATATGTATCACTGAGGGAAAACAGAATTATTTTAAAATTTCCATATGCATCTAAGAGTCTTCAATTCGTTACAAAAAAAAGAGATACCTTGTTCAGCAAGACAGACCACATTCTTATCCATAAAACATAGTTTAACAAATTTAAAGAAGAGAAGTCATACAACATCTGCTGTTAGAGCACGATAGGAATTAAACTAGAAATCAGTAACAGAAAGATAGCTGCAAATCCCAACAATACTTTTTTTTTTTTTTTTTTTTTTTTTTTTTTTTTTTTTTTGATTGGGGGTTTTTTTTTTGCCCCGGCGGGTGTGCGGGGCATGTTCCAAGCTTAACTTAACCACAACC
>CAUYQU010024551.1:0-81851 GCA_963574635.1 Cheracebus regulus | reverse complement strand
GATTTTGAGTGTTCTCATTTCTTTTACGGTGGCTTCTTGGCATCTTTATGGTTTTATCCGTCTGTCATTTTTGTAATTACCAACTTTCAAATTAGGTCTCTGAGTGGACGTCGAGCTTGTTAATTCCCAGCTCCGGAATCTATGTAATTTTCACTGTGGTGACCCGCAACGCTAGCTAAATCAGCAGCGTTGAAATTCGTGGTGCTTTTCTGCCCGGGGGGCTCCGATCTGACTTCCATCTTCAGTCCCTTTTTCAATCAACTGGATGGACTGCTCTGACTTCCCAGAGCTCCAGACATCATCCAAAAGGAGACTCAGTCCCGTTTACTCCGCACCAAGAGCCGCCGAGCCGAGGCGCCAGCAAAAAAGCCACGCCAGCCGAAAGGGTCGTGCTGGCGACCTGTGGGGCTCCTCCACTGGGGGGAATGTCCTGGTCCGTGGGCAGTGAAAATGTATCAGTAAGTGTGGCGTCCACTGGCTCTTTGCGCTTTTACTGGGAGCTGCAATCCTGAGCTGCTAGTGATCGGCCATCTTGGATCTCTCTCTTCTTTTTCTTTTTGAGACAGGATCTCCCTCTCTCTCCTAGGCTAGAATGCAGTGGCACGATTTCAGCTCATGAAAACTCTGCCACCTGGGTTCAAGCCATTCTCCCACCTCAGCCTCCGAAGCAGCTGGGACTAGAGGCACACCACCATGTCCTGCTAAATTTTATATTTTTAGTGGAGATGGGGTTTCACTATGTTAGCCAGGCTGGCCTCAAACTCCTGACCTCAGGTAATCCTTCCACCTCAGCCTCCCAAAGTACTGAGATGACAGGTGTGAACAAACACACCCAGCTCACAGATCTCATTTCTAATAATTTAAATACTTATTATACCATTGCAACTATATAGTTATTCTATTCACAATCACCTCATCCCACTCAATCTTAAAAACTGAATTCAGCTTTCTCATCCATATTTCAGATGTAATAGATTCCAAAATTGTGATCCATGTGCTCTTCAAAGCAAATTATTTCTGATTGGAAAGGTAGAACAATAGCTTGAAATTTTAAGAAAATTTCAAACACTCATCCAAGACACTTTGGGCCATATTGCTTTTATTTGGAGCCTGGATGATGATGAGGAAAAGGAGGAATACAGCCACAAAGAAGCAAGCAAGGAAAGCTCTATGCCTTTTCTCACTTATGAAATAGGTATTATTATGTATTTTTCCCCATTGAGGAAACAATACTTCAGAGAAATTTGTAACCTGATTTTTTTATTATACTTTAAGTTCTGGGGTACATGTGCAGAACGTGCAAGTTTGTTACATAGATATACACTTCCCATGGTGGTTTGCTGCATCCGTCACCCCATCATCTACACTAGGTATTTCTCCTAATGCTATCCCTCCCTATCCCTCGACCCCCTGCTATCCTTCCCCTAGCCCCCCACCCCCGACAGTCCTCAGTGTATGATGTTCCCCTCCTCCCTGTGTCCATGTGTTCTTATGGTTCAATACCCACTTATGAGTGAGAACATGCATTGTTTGGTTTTCTGTTATTGTGTCAGTTTGCTGAGAATGATGGTTTCCAGCTTTATTCATGTCCCTGCAAAGGACATTAACTCATTCTTTTTATAGCTGCATAGTATTCCATAGCATATATGTGCCACATTTTCTTTATCCAGTCTATCATTAATGGACATTTAGGTTGATTCCAAGTCATTGCTGTTGTGAACAGGGCCACAATAAACATACCTGCACATGTGTTTTGTAATACAATGATTTATAATATTTTGGATATGTAACCAGTAATGAGATTGCTGGGTCAAATGATATTTCTAGTTCTAGATCCTTGAGGAATCACCACATTGTCTTCCACAATGGTTGAACTAATTTACATTCCCACCAACAGTGTAAAAGCCTTCCTATTTCTCCACATCCTCTCCAGCATCTGTTGTCTCCTGATTTTTTAATGATCACCATGTTAACTGGTGTGGTATGGTATCAAAATGTGGTTATAATTTGCATTTCTCTAATGACCAGTGATGATGAGCTTTTTTTCATATGTTGGTTGGCAGCATAAATGTCTCCTTTTGAAAAGTGTCTGTTCATCTTCTTCACCCACTTTTTGATGTTTTTTTTTTCTTGTAACTTAAAGTTCTTTGTAGATTCTGGATATTAGCCCTTTGTCAGATGGGTAGATTGCAAAATTTTTCCCCATTCTGTTGGTTGTCAGTTCACTCTAATGATAATTTCTTTTGCTGTGCCAGAGCCTTTTAGATTAATTAGATCCTATTTAACTAAACCAGAAAGAAGTCAAATTCTTGAATAGATGAATAACAAGGTCTGAAATTGAGGAAGCAATTAATACCCTACCAACCAAAAAAAGTCCAGGACCAGATGGGTTCACAGTCAAATTCTACCAGAGGTACAAAGAGGAGCTGGTACCATTCCTTATGAAACTATTCCAAACAATAGAAAAAGAGGGAATCTTCCCTAACTCCTTTTATGAGACCAATATCATCCTGATACCAAAACCTGGCAGAGACACAACTAAAAAAGAAAATTTCAGGCCAACATCCATGATGAACATTGATGGAAAAATCCTCAATAGAGACTGGCAAAACAAATCCAACAGCACATCAAAGCTTATCCATTACAATCAATTCAGCTTCATCCCAAAGCTGATTCAACATATGCAAATCAATAAATGTAATCCATCACAAAACAGAACCAAAGACAAAAACCACATGATTATCTCAGTAGATGCAGAAAAGGCCTTCCACAAAATTCAACAGTCCTTTATGCTAAAATCTCTCAATAAACTAGGTATTGATGGAACATATTTCAAAATAATAAGAGCTATTTATGACAAACCCATAGCCAATATCATACTGAAAGGGCAAAAACTGGAAGCATTCCCTTTGAAAAGCAGCACAAGACACGGATGCCCTCTCTCACCACCCCTATTCAACATGGTACTGGAAGTTCTGGCCAGGACAATCATGCAAGGAAAAGAAAGAAAGAGTATCCAATTAGGAAAAGAGGAAGTTAAATTATCTCTATTTGCAGACAACATGATTGTATATTTAGAAGACTCCATTACCTCAACACAAAATCTCCTTAAGCTGATAAGCAACAACCACAAAGTCTCAGGATACAAAATCAATGTGCAAAAATCACAAGCATTCCTATACACCAATAACAGACAGAGAGCCAAATCATGAGTGAACTCGCATTCACAATTGCTACAAAGAGAAAAAAATACCTAGGAATACAACTAAGAAGGGATGTGAAGGACCTCAAGGAGAACTACAAACCACTGCTCAAGGAAATAAGAGAGGACACAAACAGATGGAAGAACCTTCTATGCTCATGATTAGGATGAATGAATATTGTGAAAATGGCCATGGTGCCCAAAGTAATTTATAGATTCAATGCTATCTCCATAAAGCTACCATGGACCTTCTTCACACAATTGGAAAAACCACCTTAAATTTCATATGAAACAAAAAAAAAGCCTGCCTAGCCAAGACAACCCTAAGCAACGAAAACAAAGCTGGAGGTATCATGCTGCCTGACTTCAAACTATACTACAAGGCTACAGTAATCAAAACAGCATGGTACTGGTACCAAAACAGAACAATGGAACAGAACAGAGGCCTCTGAAGTAACACCACACATCTACAACCATCTGATCTTTGACAAACCTGACAAAAACAAGCAATGGAGAAAGGATTCCCTATTTAATAAATGGTGTTGGGAAAACTGGCGAGCCATATGCAGAAAGCTGAAACTGGGTCCCTTCCTTACACCTTGTACAAAAATTAACTCCAGATGGATTAAAGATTTAAACATAAGACCTAACAACATAAAAATCCTAGAAGAAAACCTAGGCAATACCATTCAGGACATAGGCATGATCAAGGACTTCGTAACCTGATTACTATACGACCATCAGTGCGAGATAGACTTAGCACTGAACCTAAGTCTCCTTAATCCAGAGTTGTTTTTTTACCATGTTGACTTATTTTTGAAGAATTACACGTTGAGATCAAACATGGCAGATTGAACAATTATATTTCTGTTTACTGCCTCCAAAATCCCACTAAGATTAGAGTAAAGGGAAGTATTATCAAAATCAGAAATTCAAGAAGACAGAAGAAAGGAAGGAACAATACATAACAGAAGTAAATGTTTGGAAAATTTAGAGGAGATGGAGGATAACTAATATGGCAGGAAGGGAAATTCAAACTCCTGCTGGAATTACCAGAATAGATTAAGGCCAAAGTGTGGATCAGGGTTTAAAAGTAATTATGACTGAAAACTTGAAAAAGATTTAAAACTTAAAAATTTTTTTCTAAATTCCTTTCTTATTTTTCCCATTTAGATAATTACTCTATTTCAGCCTAGCAGAAGATCCCAGTTTCAGAAGAAAAAAAAAGTGAAGCGGAAAAAATATAGTGTGGGGAAAATGCACATAGTTTAGGGTAGAAAAGAAGTGCTATCTTGAAAAGTGGACATGGAGAATTCACATCTGAATGTGAATTTCCTGGCACACCTAACCCCTCAGAATGTTATCTACAAATTTCATACCACACCAACACCACCAAAGTAGTACCTACTCTGGCACAGTCATGAAACTGGAGGATTCCTCTCTGGAATAACTAACTGATCAGCACTAGAAAAAAAAAAAAGCCTTATAGAATTTTCAGTTCTGTCCCTCAGGAAAATAGCAGTTTCTGCCCAATCATTCTGTGGCCTTTTGTATATTCATTGGCTTGTTTTATCTTTTTGTCTAGTTCGATTGAGGTATATTTGGCTAATAAAAATTGAATATATTTGAGATGTACAGGTGATAATGTAATACACAGAGACATTGTGAAATGATTACCAAAATCAAGTTAGTTAACTTGTCAGTAATAGTATAGCCACTTTAGCTCTCTTATGGTTACTGTTTGCAATGGTGTATCTTTTCTATCCTGTTACTTTCAACCTATTTGTTTTTGTTTTGTTTTGATACAGGGTCTCACTCTGTCACTGAGGCTGGAGTGCAGTGACACCATCACAGCTCACTGCAGCCTTAACTTCCTAGGCTCAAGCAATCCTACCATCTCATCCGCACGAGTAGCTGGACCACAGGTTCATGCCACCATGCCCGGTACTCTTTATTTTTTGTAGAGACAGGCTCTTACATTTGCCCAGGCTGGTCCTGAACTCCTGGGCTCAAGCAATCTGCACACCTCGGCCTCCCAAAGTGCTTGGATTAAGGTATGAGCCATTGCACCCAGCCGACTTTCAACCTACTTGTATCTTTGAATATAGAGTATGTGATATACAGATGCCATATATTTGAATCCTGTTCCTTTCCTAAATTTAATCTAATAATACCTGACTTTTCATTTGATTTTTAATTCATTTGAATTTAATGTTGTTATGAATATAGTCAGATATAAATCTGCCCTTTTACATTTTGTTTACTATAAGGCTCATGCAATTTTTGTTCCACTTTTACTGTCCTTTTTTATCACACGGATACTTTCTAGTAACATTTTAATCCCTTTAATAATTATCAATATTTTAAAAATTATTTTCTTAATGATTATGCCAAGACTTAAAATATATACATCTTCATTTATCAACGTCTACCACAAATTTTTATTAACTTCATTCTAGGGGAATATGAAAATTTCACTCCTGTATAGCTATATTCCCCACATTTTTGTGCTATTATATTTATAATATTTATTTATATTACAAACCCTAAAATACGATGTTATAAGTATTTTACTTTGTAACCTTATGTCTTTTTAAAAAGAAGAAGAAACAAGAAGAAATGCATATTTACAGAGTTTGTTATGTTAATCTTCCTATTTATGTCTAACTTAAAAATTTTTTTCCTGTGGATACTAGTTACCATATCGTGTCATTTACTTATACCAATAATGCTTTGCTCCCACCTGCTGTCTTCATGTTGTTTTTGTCAAATATTACATTTCTATGTGTTAAAAGCTCAACAATATAATTATACATATTATTTTATCCAATTACTTTTAAATCAGTTAAAAAAGAACAAGAAGAAATATGCAGTTATCCTGACTTGTATAATGACCAACATAGTTGCTTTTATTGACATTCCTTTGCTTGTGTGTTAATTTGAATTACTGTCTGGTGTCACTTACTTTCAGCCTGGAGAACATTCTTTACCTTTTAATAATTTTCTAAAGTGGGACTCCTAGCAACAACTTTTCTGGTTTTGCCTATCTGGGAAATTATTTGCAGTCATGTGTCATTTAATAAGGGGAATCACATTCTGAGAAATGTGTACTTGGGAAATTTCATTGTTGTGGGAACATCATAGAGTGTACTTACACAAACCTATACCTGGACTAATGGTATAGTCTTTTGCTCCTAACCTGTACAGCATGTTACTCTACTGAATATTGTAAACAATTGTAATACAATGGTAAGTATTTATATATCCAAATATAGAAAAGATACATTAAAATACAGTAACTTTTTTTTTATTGGACCACTGATGTGGTCCATCACTGACTAAAACTTCATTTGTAGCACTTGACTATATTTTACCTTTATTTTTTAAAGACATTTTTGCTGGATATAAGATTGTTGGTTGAAAGATTTATTGTATTTTCTTTTGTTTTATATTATCAGTGCTTTGAGTGCATTGTCCCACTGCTTTCTGGCCTTCATAGTTTCAAAAGAGAAGTTAGTTGTTAATTTTATTGGGATTCCATTCTTTGTAATGCCTCATATTTTTCTTATGGTTTTCTATTTTTTGGCTTTTACTATTTTGACTATGATATGTCTGGGTGTGATTATCTTTGTGTTTATTCTAATTGGAGTTAGTTGATCTTCTTGAATGTGTAGATTATTGTTTTTCATCAAATTTTGGAGTCAAAATTCCAGTCAAGCTGTATGTTTGGAGCTTGACTAAAGAATAATCTGTTTGAAGATTATTCTTTCAGGTATTAGCTACATTCAATCTCTTAGAATATGGTTTTAGAACTGAGGTTCACATATTTTCTTGCTGATTTTTTATGGTTGGGGTCACTCTCAGCTATTTAAGACTAGACTAAGGTCCTGGCCACAGGCCAGTTTGCTTCTTCAGGACCAGCAGAAGGATCCCTTCTAGTCTGCCAATATGGAGCACTATACGATGTAACTTAATTAATATAGCCAATCAAGGGAAAAACTAACTCATTGTATTCATACAGAAGAGGAGAGTTTTATGTAAGACAGGTATACCAGAAGCAGAAATTTTAATTCTGCCTAAGACACTAGATATTTCTACATACTTGAAAAATATTTTGATGATAAAGTCACAGAAAACAGAAAATAAGTAGGAAAGTAAAAGGAATCAGAGGAAATACTGATACAACATGAAGCAAACAAAAGAGTTTTTTTTAAAAAAAAACAAACAAACTATAAATAATATCCCTGGAGAGATAAGGAAATGCCTTTTTTTCAAGAAACAAGAAAAGGAAAGGAAAAATAACACATAATCAGAAGAAGATAAAGAGATATTTGAACTAAAATTATGATGAATTTTAAAATCAATATAATATTTGGAAAGTAAAGAAAATGTTTCAAAAAGTATGACAAAAATAGATATTAAATGAGAAAAACCATTAAAAAATTAGAGACAATACAGTAAGTCTAATATCTAAATGCTACCATTTCTAGGAATGAAAAAAATTAAGAAAAGTAATTTAAGTAGGAAATACAAGAACAGTTTCCTTAATGAATAAAAAATATTTCCAGATTAAAAAGACCCATCTAAAACCTTGCAAAATAAGTAAAAATACATTGACAACAAATTATATAATTATGTAAATTCTGGTAATACAGAGAAAATCTTAAAGTGTTCAGTAATAAAAGTAAAAACAGCATCACAGGAAATATCTGGTATCAGAATGGCATAGAACATTTCAACAGCAGCACTAGAGATAGAGGACAATGGATTAGTATCTCCAATATCACTGAATTGGGAAAGTCCCCTGACCCTGCCCCCTCGTAGGGTGTGCGACACGGGTGTAGCTTATCTGTTCTGCCACAGTGTGCTCAAACCCCTTACTGGAGGGGGCACACACAGATGGGCAGGTGCAGGAGCTGTGGTGATCACTTTTGGGCTCTGGCCCCATGATAGCATGTAGGGGTGGGTGTCTGCAACTCCTGAAACCCCAGTGGGAATGTTACAGTACTCTTTTACCTCTGCCATCTGCAGATGGCTTAAGCATTAACCAGCTCACTGCCTTTTTTTTTAAGGTGAAAAACAGATGGTTTTTTTTCTTGTATTGGAAACTTTATAAAATAATTTACAGCTCTACATATGGGAAACTGCTTTGAATGAGTGGGAAAACAGCTATTGCATGGGAAAACATATGCAAACCAGCTTCATTGCCTCTAGACTAGGTTCTTCCTATTGATCTCATGTCATCACAAAGCAGCAACACCAGCTTCTAGAAAAATGGAAGCTTCTCCTCTTCTTTCATTTTATATTAGATTATGTCACTTCTCTGCTTAAATTCCTGAATGGCTCTCTTTAGTTTTCAGATACAATTTTCAAAGTATACTTTAGCACTCAAAGCCTTTGATATTTAACCTATATCTACTTTTCAAGGCTCACCCTACTCACTACATTTTGCCCCATACAGTCCCATCATCAGTCATACAATGAGCCACTCATGATATTTAATACCCAGGTCCTTGTCTAACATTTAGGAAGAATCAGGTCACATAGAGAAATTGAAGAATGGTAAATGAGTGGGATTTTATTGCTGGGTGGAGGTGACTCTTAGAGGAATGGATGGGGAGCTGGAAAGGGGATAGAGCGGGAAGTTGATCTTCCCCTGGAGTTCAGCTGTCCTGCAGCTGACCTCTCTGATCACCCCCAGCCTAACTCCTCTGAATGTTCAGATGCTTCTTCTCTTCTCTCCTTCTCTGACATGCTGCTTTTCTGTTCCTCTGCTCTTCTGCTCATCTGCTTGTGTAGCCTAGAGTTTTGGGTTTACATGAGAATAGGATGAGGAGTACCAAAAGGTAACATTTGGACATCAAAACAGAAATGCCTGTTCCCATTATAGCCATGGGGCCTTTGCTAGGGAACTGCCCTCTTCTACTCAGTACCTCCTTGCCTCCTGTCCATATCATTATGAGGAAAAAATATTTGCAGTATAAACTCTTATATCCATAGCCAATATCAATCAGTGAAAGAATAGAATAAAAATATTTCAGACATGAAATATCTAAAAATGTATAGCTCTTTGGCCACATTTCTTAAGAATCTACAAAGCATGTGTTCCACTGAAATGTGGGCATAAACCAAGAAAGAGGAGAAGATATCTTGAAACTAAGAGACTCAACACCACAGAAAAGGAAATACTCAAAATGAACGCAACGGGAGATCTCAAAGCAATGTTCCAGCATTGAGAGCAATCTATATTTTATATGTAAAAATTTCCTGGAAAGATGACTTTCAGAATAAAAGTTAGATGACCTAATGTGGATAAATGAATTGATAGGAGCATTTAGATTTGCCAGAAATTTTGAAATTTATTAATGACCGATACATAGATGACTTTGTATTCCCCCTCCAAAAAATAAATATCTATAATGGAAATGTGCAGAGTGGCCAAAGGACACTTTATAAAAAGATAATACCATAATAATAATAGATAATAATCATAGTTAACTATGTGACCCAGCTTCAACATTATTCACAGAGTCATAATTAAGTAAATATTGAATGTTAATTTAAACCAGAAGTGTAGATATATACATAATGAGAAGGTGTGAGATAAAATTGTTTATGTTTGAGGAAGGATGGTGTAAGAGAACTATGTTGGAACTCATAGGTAAAATTTAAACTAGAAAAATCAAAGCATATCACTAGGAGCATATTTCAAAATATACAGTTTAATGGCAGAAGAACCAGAAAAAAAAAATCAGTGTTTACCATCACGGAATAGAATAAGGGGAGTCAGATTGTGTCCTCTGTTAATTTTATAAACAAAATTAATACATTTGCACTTCTATTATAAAATACTATAAACTGGATAGCATATAAACAACAGAAATTTATTTCTTCCCAGTTCTCCAGACTTGGAAGTCCAAGATCAAGGTGCAGGCTGATTCAATGTAGGGTGAGGGCCTTCTTTCTGGTTCATAGGTGGTGCTTTCTAGCTGTGTCCTTATATGGTGGAGAACAGACCTCTCTCAGGCCTCTTTTAGAAGGCACTAATCCCATTCATGTGGGTTCCACCCTTGTGATGTGATCACTTCATAAAGGCCTCACTTCCTAAACTGTCACTTTAGAAGGTAGGATTTCAACATATAATTTTGGAGGGACACAAATGTTCTGACTATAGTGAATACTAATCTGGGGTGCATTTCTCAAAAAGAAACTTCTCTGTGTCCTAAAAATGAAGCTTCACCTCTCATGCTTAGAGTTGCAGCAATTCATCATTGACTTTTTGGAAACCCACTGTACTTCATCCTCCATGTGGAGCAAGATAATTAATATAAAGCCTGCCACAAAAAAAATGCATTAATGAAATGATGGTTCCCTTCTCCTCTTCTTTCATTTTATATTAGATTATGTCGCTTCTCTGCTTAAATTCCTGAATGGCCCTCTTTAGTTTTCAGATATAATTTTCCAAGAGTACTCTAGCACTCAAAGCCTTTGATATTTAACCTATATCTACTTTTCAAGGCTCACCCTACTCACTACCTTTTGCCCCATGCAGTCCCATCATCAGTCATACAATGAGCCACTCATGATATTTAATTCCCCTGCATCTTTGCATATGCCATTCACTCTGCTGGGAAGCATCTTCTTGACCAACTACACATCTCTATCTATATAACTGCCATCTTTTCTTCAAGTCTTCACCTTAAATTCACTCTGTATAGATATTTTCCTGAATATTCGGTCCCAAACAGCTCCTCTTGCTCTTTTTACTATGTTTTCTAGCTCAATAAACAATATTAAAATCCACATAGTTTCCCAAATTCTAAGCCTGGGTACTATTCAAGATTCCTTCTTCTCATCTAGCTCCTGTGTGAAATCAAAGACTAAATTCAATGA
This sequence comes from Cheracebus regulus, assembly GCA_963574635.1. NCBI lineage: Eukaryota > Metazoa > Chordata > Mammalia > Primates > Pitheciidae > Cheracebus > Cheracebus regulus. The sequence goes on along the minus strand of CAUYQU010024551.1, from coordinate 70,756 downwards.
ATTCTACTGACAGTGTCTCTCCAAGCGCATCTCTTTTCTTCTATCAACTGCCTGTCTCAATGTCAATTTAGAAACCTATCATTTCTCTAGAATATTATGGCAGTCTGTGTCTTTATTTTCTGTCTTGCCTCCTGTTCTAATCCATTATCCATGCAGTAGCTATAGTGTGAAAGGAGTCGTGTGTTTACTGCTTCCCTGGTTGACAGGGAAATTTCACACTGATTACATCTAACTCTATCCTGTACACAAAGCAAGATTTTCCCTTTATTTTGCTACGACACACCAAGTTGTCTAAATCTCTACTTTCCATTTTAGTAGACAACTCAATTAAAATTGTAAGGACCATCTGTTTCTGAGTTTTTTACAATCAATAGGGTGATAGGGTTGAGGCAAAGCAAGAGCTGAGAAATCACCACTGTGTTGTTTTCTTGTTTTTGTTTTTTGTTTTATTTTGAGACAAAGCCTCTGTTTTCCACACTGGGTGCATTGGCATGATCTTAACTCACTGCAGCCTCTAACTGCTGGGTCCCAGTGATTTTCATGACTCAGCCTCCCAAGTTGCTGGGATTACAGCTGGGATTACCCCACCCAGCTAATTTTTGTATTTTTAATAGACTGGTTTTCACTATGTTGGCCAGGATGGTCTCAAACACTTGATCGCAAGTGATCTGCCTGCCTTGGCCTCCCAAAGTTCTGGGATTACAGACATGAGCCACCGTGCACAGCCAGAAATCCCACTCTTAATTGATGGTCCATAAGCTTATCAGTGATATATTTTAATTCTCTCTGGACAGTTACAAGAAAGAAAGTCAACTTCCAAGTAGCTCCCTAGTACTTTTCAGGCTTGCTATTCCAAACAGGATTCATGGACCAGAAGCAGTGGCATCTTCTGGGATCTTGGAAGAAATAATGCAGATTTTCAAGGCTCATCCCAGTCCTCCTACATTTAAAATATGCATTATACATATGTACATTAAAATTTGAGAAACTACTCTCTAAATCAAGTTTCCTTTTCATTCACCCTCCCATTTTTACCCAGGCCCTCCCTCCTCCAAGATTAAATGTCTTTCTTTCTGTTTCAATTGCCATGGCCTCTTTCTCCATTCTCAGTTTGAATCCTACCTAGATTCTGAAAGCAGAAAAACATACTCTGCTATCATGTATGTAAATCTTTGTTTGGACCCTTGGCCAGAAGCTTCTTTTGAGCCCTGGTCTCTGTTTGTAATTCCAGAATCTGTGAGTCACACTCATCAGAATGATCTGGAAAGGGCAATGGCCCTCAGGGTACAGGTGAAAGAATTCTTTGAGTGCTGAGGGGCAGAGAACCACACAGGAAACACCAGTTTAAATGTGTGAAATTAATCCTAACACTTGAACATATTAAAATACAAATATATAAGCATGCCAGGTTATACCATAAAAAGCCTTCAGTGGTAATATGACGCTCTCAGGAGAATATTCTCTTTGAAATGGCCTTCAAGGCTGTGTTAAACATGTATTATTTTCATGGACCATTTTTTTTTTCTTCTGATTTTTTTTCTCAAACCAACTACTCTTCTCCCATGTTAGTCCACATGCTTCAGATAAAGCTGTTTCCATCTTTAGTTTCAGGGGCAGGCAGAAAACCTAAACCCAGCCAAGCTGCACATGGCCAGTGTGGTAGGACAGCTACAGTCTCTCTTGATCCAAGCCAAGTCAGTCAGACTCAGAAATAATCAAAGGACCTTTACTTTAAAAGGGGAGTTGGCAAACTTTTTTTGAACAGGCCAGATGGCAAATATTCTAGGCTTTGAAGACCCAGCCACATACTTTAAAGATAAATTACACATTTATCTTTCTGTTTTTTTGTTGGCTTACAAGTCTTGAAAAATATATTTAAAAAAATCTTAGCTTACTAGTCTCTTAATAAAAAGCTGTGGAACTGATTTGGCCCTCAGGCCATGGGCCATCCACCTCTGCTAAATGATCAGGACAAAGGAATTGTCTTTTCTAATATATTAGAAACTGTGAGAAGATAAGTCTTCCCACCATGAGAGTCTAAATGGTTGGAAAAGAAGCTAGAGCAGAAGGACAAAGAAAGATAAGATCCTCAGGATTTTGTTTGAGCTCTATCAGTTCTACTTCTGGACTTCTGAGTCTCAGGAACTTGGAAATGTTATTTTTACTTAAGTTATTATAAATGAGATTTTTCTTTCACTTGTGACTAGCAAGAGTCCAAATATCCAGATCCTTTTTGTTCTTGTCCCCACTTAGTTCATCGGCGCTTGTAATAACTCAGCCCCACACTCTGTGCTTTGGTCATGACTTCTCTTGAGTCTCAAAAGTTACAGATTTTTCTTCTTCCTGCAATGACCTTCCTTCCCCAGTTCACCAAGTTGACTTGAGGCTACCTGAAAGATTCAGGTTAGAAATCACCGTCTCTATGAGGCCTCTGCTGATCCCTGCCCCACTCACTTAATATCATGCACTTTGTCAATACTATTCATATAGAAACATCCTCTCTGGTGTTAATAGTTTAAAGAAAAAAAGAAAGAAGGTAACATGTTATAAATGAAGCATCGCAGATCAATAAAGACATGATGCTGAGAAACAGATAATGCTGAAAACACTGGCTAACAATTAGGGAAAATTTCCAAACAGATCCTTACCTCACCTCACATAACTAAATGAATCTCAGATAGATTTATTCATTAAATGTAAACCTGTATATAACTAGAGGTTCACCTTCAATAGAATTAAATGTCATTTTTATCAGTCAAAACTTAGTAAATATTTATAGGAATTATAACTTTTAATTCTGGAATAGGTTCTGGAGAAAAACAGAATCATGCATTCAGGTGAAAGTATAATTATTTGCAACTTTATAGAAAATATTTTTAATTTGAATAAAGAAATTTTTTTAAGTTCATGCTGTTTAACCAATCACAGGAAACTAGTTATAGAGATATATACAACTATGTACATATAAAAATGTTGACTGCTTTGTAATTTAACATAGATTATATAAAATTCAAAAATTCCAGAAGTTTAAAGACAGAAGACTATTTTAGAAGGCTAATATACTTTTATTAGCATAAAAGTTATTAATAATCTTAGACAATTTTAAATAAAGATCTAAAAATTTTGTATGTAACATACTCACAATTAAAATACCATCTTTTCAAATAATTATAATTCCTGGCAGTTTATAATTACAAAACATGAAGAAATAGAGCTTTTAGCTATATCATTGACTAAATTATAGACTGGACTTTTATCTACATCATTTAGTAATTTGGGACGTTAGACAAACTATTCCTGCTTTCTAACCTTTATTTCTAGTAAACAACAAGGAAAAAAGCAAGCCTAATATCATAGTTGTTTTAAAGATTATGTAAGATTATTATAGTAGATGTTCCATAAATGTGAGCTTTTTCTACACACACCTCTACCTCCTTTTTTCTCTTTAATCGTATCTTATAAAAATGTATGTGGGCACGCTTTCCAGCTGAATTATAATACATATAGCAGCATTATATGAATACAGGCACCCAGTTTTAGTGATGAGACAATTGAGACTTAGAAATATGTTGATTGTCCAAGGTCACATTGAGAATAAGCTGCAGATCTGAGATGAGGAGCCATGTCTCCTGGTTCTCAGTTTCTTGCCGCAGAATACACATTTAATATCATTTTTAAAAATTAGGCAGCCTGTAAAAACCTGAATGCCTAAAGGACATCTTCCAACTCCCACATTTCAACAATTACCTTTTTGTTTCAGAGGTGGTATCTGTGAAGCGCCGTGACTTGGCTGTGCCCAAACTTATTGTCTTGGTTTGGTTTTGTTTTTAATAGGAATTCAAATGCTGGCAATAATAAGGCTTGCTGCCACGTGAAATGCAAGAGTAGACTTTTCGTGACCACCTAGATTGGGTACCTTTATAAGGAGGAGACTGATGATAATGGAGAAGAATTTATGCCAAAAGACCTAGCATTTTTAAAAAATGGGTTACTTGATGACTATCAGCCAGGAGTTCATTTTAAAGACTGAATAACACTAGGAATGCATTTGCTGAATTTTTTTCAAGATCCTCTATGATCATAAAGATTATTACAACATCATCATCTCTGTATCTGCCTACTCACCTTTGGAAAACAAGAATATGAAACCAGAATAGATTATGCTTCATTCTGCATGATTGTTCCGAGCTGTGTGGGAGAGCTGTGTGTGTTCTTTCTTGTATATCTTTGTGGAAATATATGATAGTGATCCTGCTGGCCTGAGGATGGGTGGGTGTTGTACCATGTGGAGTTAGTTGTGTGTTTGTGGGAAGAAAGCTGTGGGAGGCTGGTGTGATGTGTCTGGAACTCACATCAGTGTATGAGTTAAGGATGAGTCAAATGTGTACCTAACTAGCAGCAACGTCTTTATATGTGCATAAGTGGAGCAAAATTTATTCTCAGTATACCTGGAATTAGATTTGAGCCTACCCATTGAAAAACCCAGGGAATCACTTCCATTATTACCTTCATGGTTAAATATAAACAAAAGGTAGTCATGGTAGCACAAGAGGTACCAATTCAAAAGCATGGAAACTGTATTTTCATCACTACCAAGGAATGAAAGCAACCTTTCTAATTTACTTCTAGTCTAGAATTAGTGCTTCATTTCAACATGCTGTGCACAAAAGAATGTCAGTGAAAAAAAAAATTAAATATGTAGGGCAAACTCACAATTTAGCATAGAATTATGTTTATCCTAAATGTTTAAAAATTGTTCTTAATATGATATGTAGTGCAAAGTTTAAATCAACTGGAAATATACTTTTAATTCCTCATTACTACTAATAATGTAGCTCTGAGAGTTTAATCAATGTATTGCACATTAATTGAAGCCTATTATTCTTGGTGTACAAAGTTAGTAATATCTTCGTATGGCTCTGCAATCTACTCTAAATTAAATGCATGTGATTCAGTTTTGTCTTTTTTTTTCACTGTAAGCAATGTATAGCTCTATGCCTATATTTCATGCAAAATATTAAAATTGTAGTATTACTATCTAATTTTCACAACTACACTGCAAATTTTTGAAAGAAAGGATAACATTTTATTTGCAAGTCAGTCAATATAACAGGCATTCAATAAATATTGATAAATTGAATTCATATAATATAAAGATGTATTAATTGAGACATTTATGAAACATGGAAACAGAAGGGAAGGTGAAGGCAGGAAAAGTGTCTAAATCATAGAAGCCTGGGTCTTGATAGGTGAGTAACAGTTTCAATTATAGGTAATATTGTTTATCTTCCTGAAAGGCTATAGCATTAATCCCCACTCCTAATTCGAACACATCTCACTCCAAACTATGGAAAGAAGGTATTTGGTAGTAGTCCTACTAGCTCCCTCATAAGGATGGATTCCTATAAATAGAAGGTATTTGGTAGTCGCCTTGCTATCTCCCTCATGAAGATGGTTTCCTGGAAATGTATAGCATTGAGTCAACATTGAAGAATAGCATAAAATGAAGCCAAACTCATTTTTCAGCCAGCAGCCACATCAAAAAGATGTTTTATAACAAACAAACAAAAGATACTCTATGAACAATGACACCCTAAATCTTCATTTATTCATTCATTTGACAAATATGTACTGTGTACCTACTGTGTGCCAGGCACTCTTAAGTTTTGTGGAGAAGAACTGTTTTCAAATTCCTTTTATTATTTCCCTAAAGGCAGAGACTGTGGGCCTACCATGACATACCTCATTCAGAACACTACAGAGAACATGTTTTGCCTAGGTTTAGTTGACACATTCTAAAGTTAGCAAAATAATTACTTCAAAACAATGAGAAGCTTGTAAGATTAAGTTTTCAGATGATACATACGTTTTTCTCTTGCTGAAGTTGCTTAGCCTGACTTTGGCAGGAGAAAGCTACAGATTGTGTTTAATATATTAATTAATCTCAGTAGTTAGTCCTCTAAGGTTTCTCTAAAAGGAAATCAGTAATTTGGAGATGTCAGAGAATCTCTGCATCCATATGCAGTATTTTACGAAGGTTTTCCCATAACTAGCTGTTATTGACATGGACTCTCCAAAGCGATAATTCAGTGAGCACATCCTTTAGAAAAATCCCAAAATTACTTGAAAAGAAATTGCCTGCCAACTGGTGCCATCTCAATTGTAGGGGAAAGATTAGAATGAAGTCATCTTGAAATTTATATGTGATCAGTTCTTGTATAGAGTCTGTGATTTACAGAAGCCTCCTGCGAATCACCCACCTCAGTTCTGGAGCTGTGGCCATCACCACATAGTTTACTGCACATTTTTAAACTTCCACAACAATTCAAAAGCAATGGGACAATTTCCTTTTTTATTTGGATCCATTGATTAAAAAAGATTTATTGAGTGCTTTCTATGACCCTGGTACTGGCAAGGCTGTTTATAGAAAATCAAATAAACATTTCACTGCCCCAAAGGAACTTATTATAATTTTTATAAATATCTGATTACAATAAAAATCACAAAAGTACTCAAACATACAGAGATTGGGGAAAGATTTTTTTCATTTACAGATAGAAGAAGCAGTGCTGGTTTTGCTTTCACTGAATATTGCACTCAGCAATTTGATCCTGTAAAGTTGCCAAGGCAATGCCAACCGACTATGACAGCATACGGGACTAGACAGACATTCACGTACACAGTCACAGTGATTTTGTAAGCCTCCTTTATAAGATGCCATGCTAAAAATAAAAGTTTTCATCAAGATTATGTTTTATCACATCAAAATAGCCTAATTTGCCAGGCTACTGAGAATAGACGCTAAACCACTTCTGGCAGTTTGAAATGTGATTTAAATGTATTAGAAGATGACATTTCTTTTGCCACATGCACTTCAAAGGCTTCTCACTAAATAGTAAAAGAAGTAGCATAAAGAAGAGAGTGAGAATGTATATCACATTCTTTACTCTTATATGCCCTAATGGGCACACACCTCCTTGTATCAAACCAAAAAGACTATAATGAAGAAATGATAAATAAATTATTTAGGTCAAGTATCTTTCTATACATAGTTGAAACCATGATTTTAAAACTAAAGCACTTATAACCTTAAAATACTCTGGGCTACATGCAAGATGTCAATTTCACATTTACCTCAAATAAGAGAAACAGAGTTGTTTTTACAAGAGATGAACTGAGCATGAAACTTTTGATGTTGTCTTTTCACTGATATCAATGAAAAGCCAAAAAGAAACAGAATAATTTGTTTTTCATTTTGTATTTAAGTCTGGACATTTCTCTCAACAAAATAAAAGAAAAATTTCTTTTACTCTTATGACACTACTTAGTTAAGCATGAATATTATATGTGGAATAATTCATTAGGTTAACCAAGAGATTAACAATAATGTATTCAGGAGCACTTGATGATAAAGAAAACCAAGGTTCAAAATAATCTTAGCCAATATGTGTCATGGACCTTTTCAGATCACAAACTTTTTCTCTATTAATGGCTCTGTGGGTTCTCCACAGCCTTGTTCTATTTTTTTTAAAAGTGTATTTTCCTTCCTTAACTTATTGTGAAGGGCCAAAATAATCACCTTCTCAATTAAGAATCAAAGCCATAAATACTGGAAATCTCAATTATGTTAAGGTGAAATAAGCCATTAATAATAAAATGGTGAATATATCCAGAGAAAAGGAGAAAGTTCAATTAAATTATCTTAAAAGAAAATCTGATATCTTTGTAGAAGAAAACTACTAGCATAAGATTATAGTGAAACACAAACACCAAAGCCAGGATCAGATAAACAAATAAAGTTCACTTTAGGACCATGAGATGCTTGGGTAACATGATCGGTGCCACTAGGTAGGTGCTTGAGATGGTTGACAAGTCCATGTCATGATGTTGCCAAACACGACATCTGTCTTTAGTTGGTCCCCAAACTAAAAGTGACATAGCTTATTATTATGCTTGAAATAGTGAATGGATGAATGAGTGAATGAATGAATAAATGAATACATAAATATAATACTGTTGATCAGTCCAAGAGCACAGAAGATAAAGAAAATAACAAACATAAGAATAACCTATTTTAATTAAAGACCATTCTCAAATTAAGTAATTGTAGATAATTTGCAGAAAATAGTGCAGGGAATAAATGTACAAAGAAAATTTTTGATAAAAATCTGATACTTGAAACAAAAAGGAATGTTTTATATTCAATGTCTCCTGCTAAGTTTTATCATTCACACTTTACCCTAAAATTAGATACTTACTGGATTTTTTTAACATATAAACATGATATTCCTAGCAATTTCTAGAGAACAGTATGCAAGCCATAATCATTATGCAAAGACTAGTGATATGAATAAATATTTATCTCGGAACATATTAGTTAGTGTCAGAAACTTACACACAGAATGTATCAGAATCATAAAAAGAAATCATTTTATAAAGGATTCAATCAGAGGCAAACTCACATTAAGCTCTACTCAAATGTTATTTGCATAATAACTAAAATAACAAAACTGTCTAGTCAGGGGAGTAATAGGACATCATGGATGTGTAAAATATCTCAAACTACAGTACCTATGAATATCTAATTTTTTACAAATTTTTTGTTCCTAAATTTGGCTATTTTTTTCAACATCATATTTTTACTTATACAAACATCATAGTAATAAATATTCTGTATATTCAATATAGGATTCTGGACTGCAAGTTAGTCAAATAGCCAGACTGAACTCAGGATAGGCAGGAAACTATTGTTATGTATATATATACTCTCCTGTAATATAGAAGTGAGGTTTCAATCAAGACTATACATTGGAGTCACCTAAGGAGCTTTTCAAACTACCTAATACATAAGCCCCGTCCTAGAACAAAGGAAAAAGAATTTTTAAAGTTGAGACACAGCATTTTTTTCAAAGACATCCCAAGTTGTATTAATGGTGCAGCCAAGATTGAGAACTTCTAGATTTAACAGATTTTACATATATATATATATATTTAAATATCATCTCTCATTAAAATTACCTGGTAAAAGCATAAAGATGGTTTACTGTAATTCAGAAAAATACTAAAGATGAAAAATTAGCCTGCAAAATATTCTCTGTAAAGGTAAAATATTGAATAAAATAGTGCAATGATAGTTACTTAAATCGTATATCTTCAATTTTGTAATAATTTTCTCTGTTATCATTTACATCAAATTGTAAATACATAACCAGCCTAAAGGCCTCTCAACATATAAGAGGATCTGTATCGTCAAACTAGATGAGGTAATAGTTCTTAGTAAGCAATGTTGAGAAGAAATAAGGTTAATTCATTTACAACATACTCCTTCTTCTTTCTCTCAAGAATACTCAAGATTTTACTCAAGCCTTCTGAAAATGAAACCTCAAAGTTATAGATTCAAATCTTAATTAACATTTATCTTGTAGATTTTTATTCTTTGAAAACCAATCATTATATTGCATTTTAAATACCAAAAGTGATTTATACTCATTGTCTTTTATTTTAAAAAATATTTTAATGTATATCCATATAACTCAACTAAAATACAGGAGTCTTTTACATGTTTTGCCTTTATGACTACCTATCCTATATATAGAAATCAAATTATTTTGTAACTGAAATGGGCCTTCAGGTTCATACTTTAAAAAAAAAATTCAAACATTCCAGTCATGTTCATTTATTTTTAAATAGAAAATAAATTATTTTTTATTGTAATCATCCTGCTGTGCAGAGTAAGATCAAATATTAGATCTTATTCATTTTATCTAACTATATTTTTGTACTCATTAACCATTCCCACCTTACCCCCTACCTCTTACCTCCTTTCTCAGCCTGTGCTAACCATCCTTCTACTCTATCTCCATGAGATATACTAATTTCCTTTCTTTTCAGTAAACACTTCATGGTTGCTCTATGTTTACTGCTTCCAGTAAACCTTCAAACTGCTCTCTGCAGTGGTTATGCTAATTAACATTCCCACCAACAGTGTATGAGGGTTCCCTTTTCTCCATATTCCCACCAGCATTTGTTCTTGTCCATCTTTTGGATAAAAGCTGTTTTAACTGGGGTGAGATTATATCTCAATGTAGTTTTGATTTGCATTTCTCTGAGCATCAATGATATTGGGCACCTTTTCATATGCCTTTTTGCCATTTGTATGTGTTCTTTTGAGAAATGCCTATTTGGGTCCTTTGCCCATTTTTTTGACCGACTTAGATTTTTTTCTTCCTGTTGAGTTGAGATCCTTATATTCTGGTTATTAATCCCTTGTCAAATCAGTAGTTTGCACATATTTTTCTCCCATTCTGTAGGTTGTCTCTTCACTTTGTTGATGGTTTCCCTTGCTGTGCAGAATATTTTTTTCTTCTTCTTCTTTTTTATCTTTTTTGAGACGGAGTCTTGCTCTGTCGCCCAGGCTGGAGAGTAGCTGGGATTATAGGCGCCCACCACCAGCTTCGGCTAATTTTTGTACTTTTAGTACAGATGGGGTTTCACCATGTTGGCCAGGATGGTCTCTATCTCATGATCTCGTGATTCTCCCACCTCAGCCTCCCAAAGTGTTGGGATTATAGGCTGAGCCACTGCACCCTGTCACAGAAGCTTTTTAACTTGATGTGATCACATTTGTAAATTTTTGCTTTGGTTACCTGTGATTGTGAAGTATTACTCAATAAATTTTTGCCCAGACTAATTTCCTGGAGCATTTCCCCAATGTTTTCTTGTAGTAGTTTCACAGTTTGAGGCTTAGATTTAAGCTTTTAATGCATTTTGCTTTTTGTATATGGTAAGAGACAGCAGTGGTCTGGATTTATTCTTCTACATCTAGATTTCCAGTCTAACCAGTACCGTTTATTAAGGAAAGTGTCCTTTCCCCAGTGTATGTTCTTGGCATTTTTTTAAAAAGCAAGTTCACTTTAGATGTTTGAATTTATTTCTGAATTTTCTATTCTGTTCCATTAATCTGTGTATCTGTCTTTATGCCAGTACCATGTTATTTTTGGTTACTATAGATCTGTAGTTTAATTTGAAATCAGTTTATATGATTCCTCCAGTTTCATTCTTTTTGTTCAGGATGGCTTTGGCTATTCTGAGTCTTTTGTTGCTCCATATAGGTTACTGATTCAGTAATAATATCTAGACCAATTCACTTTGTGAGAAATCCAGAAGCCAGTTAAGAGACTGTTGTACCCCAGGCAAGTGTGAAACCAGTCACATTGAATCTGGTAGAAAACTCTGTGGCACCCGCTCACCATAGTCCCTCATCCTGACTCAACATGGCACAATCAAGAAAAAGTTTAAGCTCCTAGCTTAAGTTTCCTCCCTCCAAATTTCACAGGGAAGGAAAATTAAGATTAAAACATACATCCAACATTCAGACTTTTGAGGGAGGCTACCCAAAGAACTAGTTTGTTTTGCCTGAATCTACATGTTGACAGGAATAGGCACTAGGCTGGGAAATGCTGAGAAAATGCAATGGTCTGAGTACTCATTTATTATAGTACGATTTTCTAGTTCAACATGGAATGAGTGGGAGAAAATCTCCAACTCCCAGCTTCTCCCTGGGAATGGAAACAGTTGGAATGCGCATCCAATTTTCCAGCTTTTTGAAGAGTTGTCCGTGGACTGGTTTCTGTCTCATCCTACTAGAAGTGCTGATGGGACTTGGCCTTCTATAGATGGCTGAAGGCTGCTGAGAACAGAAACAGCTTGGTTGCATGCTACTGCTCCAGAGAACGTGCAGTGAGGCTGACAGAAGCCAATGTAGCTGGGCAGCCTCTTCCTCAAGGGGTAACAAGAAGAGTGGAGCCTGCATCAAGCATTCTAGCATTTTAGTGCGCTGACCAAAGGACTCATTTCTGCCCTGCTTGACTCATAGCACTAACAGGATTTGGCATATTCTAGAACCTGGAGTCACGGAAAACAGAAAAAAGTTGAGTAGCCCACAGCAACTTCAGAGAACCTATAGTGCCATGGGGTCTATTAGAGATAGCAAGAGATTACAAGCTCCTAAAAAGAGAAGATAGGCAAATCCTTCAAATTGGGAATCTGCATGTGTAAGTACAGATAAGATACACTGACAGAAAAGGCTCAAGACACTTCCAATATCTCTAGCCAAACTGGTTAACAAAGTTCTTTTTCTATACAAGGACAGTCCATGGAGAGTGGAAGAGGTGGCTGCATTTTCAAATACAAGATCACAACACAAAATTATGACACACAAACAAACAGGAAAATACAGCCCAATCAGAAGAAATAACTAAATTTCCAGAAACCTACCATAAAGAATCAGAGGAATATGAATTACCTGACAAATAATTCAAAATAAAGATCATAAAGATGTACAATAAGCATACAATATGCATGAACAAAGTGAAACTATCAGTAAAAATATTGAAAATATAATCAAGAACTAAACAGAAATTTTGGAGTGAAAGAATACAATGCCTAAATTGAAAATTCCACTGGAAAGATTCAACAGCAGATTTGATCAAGCAAAAGAAACAGCTCAAAGACTGGCCCTTTGAAATTATCTAGTCTAAAGAGTAAAATGAAAGAAAAAGAATGAAAAGAAGGAAGAAAGACTAAGGGACATATGACACACCATCAAACAGACCAATATACACAGGAAAGTTCCAGAAGGAGAAGAGAGGAGGGGAGTAGAAGTCTTCATTGAAGAAATAATGGCCAAAACTTCTGAAATCTGGAAAAGGAAATGAATATGCAAATCCGAGAAGCCCAGTGTGGCCAGGAGTGGTGGTTCATTCCTGTAATCCCAGCACTTTGGGAGGCTGAGGCAGTGGATCATTTGAGGCCAGGAGTTTGAGACCATTGGGACTAACATGGTGATACTCAATCTCTACCAAATATACAAAAATTAGCCAGGCATGGTAGTACATGCCTGTAACCCCAGCTACTTGGGGGGCTGAGGCCGGAGAATCACTTTAATGCAGGAGGCAGAGGTTGCAGTGAGTTGAGATCGCACCACTGTACCCCAGCCTGGGCAACAGAGCAAGATTCCATCTCAAAAACAAACAAATAAACAACAAAGGAAGCCCAGTGAATCTCTACAAGGAGGAACTAAAAGAGGCCCACAACAGGATAATTTATAATCAATTATCAAAGTCAAAAATGCAGAGAAAAACTTTAAAGCAGAATGAGAAAATCAACTTGACACAAACAAGGGAGACTTCATAAGACTATCAACAATTTCTCAGCAAAAACTTTGGGCTGGGGGTAAAAATGCCAAACAACACTATATCCAGAAAAACTGTTATTTAAAAATGAAGGAGAAATAGACTTTCTCAAATAAACAAAAGGTAAGAAAAAGCATTACTACCAGATTTATCTTACAAAAAAATGCTGATATTGGTCAAGTTGAAATAAAAAGATGCCAGAAAGCAACACAAAAGCATAGAAGGTATAGAGTTTACTGGTCAAGATATATATATATAGGCAATATAAATCATATTGCATATAAATCACTTTTATTTTGCTATAGAATTTTAAAAAACAACAGTATAAAGCCAACTATAACTATAAAAAATATGAGAATGGATCCACACTATAAAAAAGATGTCATTTGTGGTATCAATAATGTAAAGTATGTGGGAGAAGTAAAAGAATAGAGTTTTGACATGCCATTGAATTTAAGTTTGGTATTACTTTAAAACAGATTGTTACAACTGCAAGATGTTTTATGTAAGCCTCATGGTAATTAAAAAGTGCATACCTATAAAATATACACAAAAGAAAATGAGAATGGAATCAAAGCATGTCACTACAAAAAATTAAAAAACACAATGGAGGAAAACAGGAGAGAAAAATAGGAACAAAAAACTATAACACAGAAAACAACAAAATGGTGATGGTATGATTCTTAATAATTATTATAAAAATGCGTAGATTCAACTTCTCCATCAAAGACATACAGTGACTGGATGAATTACGAAAAAAGACACAACTATATGCTGTCTACAAGAGACTCACCTTAAATGGAGCACACATATGCTGAAAGTGAAAAGATAGGAAAAGGCATTACATGAAAATAGTAACCAAAAGAAAGCAGGGTGGCCATACTTACATCAGACAAAATAGACTTTAAGTCAGAAACTGTCACAAGAAACAAAGAAAGACACTGTATAATAATGATATGTCAATTCAGCAAGAACGTTTCACAATTATAAATACATACACAGTCATCATCAGTGCACCCAAATGTATAAAGCAAACATTGACAGAACTAAAGGGAGAAATAGACAGCAACACAACATAGGGGATTTCAGTACCACAGTTTTAATAACGAATAGAACATACACACAGGTCAATAAATATAGGACTTGACCAATACCATAGATCAAACAAACCTAACAGACATATATAGAACACTCCACCCAACAATAGCAGAATCAACATTCTTCTCAGCACACACAGGACATTTCCCAAAATAGATCACCTTTTAAGTCAAGAAATAGACATTTCTCAAAAGAAGACATAAAAATGCCTAAAAAGTATGTAAAATGATGCTCAATATCACTAATCATTAGGTAAATGCAAATTAAACTACATGAGATATCTACTTTACAAGTCTTAATACAGCCATCTTAAAAAAAATCAAAAGAAGAAGAAGAAGAAACAAGTGGTGGTAAAAATGTGGAGAATTGGGACCCTTATGCATCATTGGCAGGAATGTAAAATGGTATAGCCATTATGAAAAACAGTATGAATGTTTCTTAAAAATAAAACTACCATATGATCCAGCAATCTCACTCCTGGGTATTTATCCAAAGGAATTGAAACTGAATCTAAAGATATTTACATTCTCATATTCATTGTAGCATTATTCATAATAGGATGTGAAAACAATCAAGTGTCTATCAAATGAATGAAGAAAATGGTGTGTGTATACACATATATATGGAGTATATAATGACATATATAATGGAATGGAATATGGAATATATGTATTATATAATATATAAACAACAAAATGGAGTATATATTAATATATATTATATATAATATTCCATACATATGGAATATATAAGATGGAATATGGAATATATATATGGAATATTTTCAGCCTTTTTTCAAAAAGAAAATCCTGCCATCTGCAAAAACATGAATCAACTTAGAGAACATTATGCTGAGTTAAATAAGCCAATCATAAGGTAAATACTGCATGATTCCACTCATATATCATCAAAGTATAACATCCAATCAGAAAGTAGAATGGTGGATTCCAGGGGCTGGTGAAAGGGGTGGAAATAGGAAGTTGTTTCAATAAAGAGTTTCAGTCCTGCTAGATGAAAAAGCTCTAGAGATCTGCTGTACAGCAATGTGTATGTAGTTAACTACACACTTAAATATTTAGGAGTACAGATTTCACATTATGTGTTTTTTACAACAAACAGCCAGTCAGTTCTCTTGCCTAAATATCAGATTTAAATATTTTAAAATAGGATAAATATATCTCTATCATAAATGCATTATGAAGATTAATTTGCTAATATATGTAGAATTCACAGAACAGTGCCTGGAATGTTGTCAGATTTTTTTGAATAAATGTATATATAAATATGAATACAATTTATTGTTCATTTTTGTTGCCACATAAATTACGGATACTTAAAAAATATTGATGATTGATTTAAAAAGTTTTCAAAGATGTCAATAAAGCAAGTAATTGAACCAAGCACTAACAGGGCTGTCAATTAAACAATAGCAAAATTCTCCAGCAGGGTAAATTTAAAAAATTTGATTGAATAAGTGCATATGGTAACATATTGTACTGTTATTGTATTATTTGTTGTTGTTTTTTTTTTTTGAGATGGGGGTCTCACTCTTCCACCCAGGTTTGGGGTACAGTGGTGTGATCATAGCTCACTGCAGCCTCAACCTCCTGGGCTTAAGTGATCCTCCAGCCTCAGCCTCCTGAGTAGCTATGACTACAGCTATGCAGCACCACACCCATGTAATTTACTTTTATTTTTTTGTAGAGATGAGGTCTTCCCACCTTTCCCAGGCTGGTCTCAAACTCCTGGACTCAGGGGCTCCTTTCACCTCAGCCTCATATAGTCCTGGCATCACAGATGGGAGCCACTACACCCAGTATCATTGCTTTTTAGTTTTTGTTTTTGTTTTGTTTATTTATTTTTCTAATTTATATTTTTATTTAAACAGCTTTTAGGGTGCAAGTAGTTTTTGGTTACAAGAACAAATTGTATGGTGGTGAAGTCTGAGACATGTCCTTGTTAATCTTTGTTCAAAGCAACTGGTAACAGATCTATTACTATTATTTATTATTTCCTCTTATACTAACAGTCAATCCATTTTTTATCTTTCCCAAATTCAATTTGTTTAATGACATTCAGTAATAAATTGAGTATATTAACACCATGCAACTGTGTAGCATTAACTGAGATTATACATAGACTTTGAAGCAGGAGCAAGAAACTTGGAACTAGTGCTGGATTTTCCCTGTTGACTATGTGACTTCAGGCAAATTACTTAACCTTATCTGGCTCACTTCTCTCATGTGAGAGGATAAAGATGGAAAACTAAGGTGCCTTCCAGACAAGTGTTTTCTCCTGAGTAACCTCAGTACCTAGGCCTTGCTGGTTCTGCCTTGCGGCACATTTCCACATACCATCACATTCAACTAATAAAAGTTCCACATTCCAAATGCACTGAAACATATTTTTACTCAAGTTCCTGAAGGCAGACAAATGGAGGTACATTGCTTGACACAGAGTAAATGCTCTAGAATTTCTCTTTGCTTCATTCTGTCCTCCAAATATCCCCTCTCTCTGACCCCCTGTTTTACCCTCAAAACTCTTTCCTCTAAAACCTACCTTTAATGATTCAGATTGGCTTTTGTTATAACATACTCTCTCCCTGCACTCTTCCACATTTGGCTGTATGTTAACTTAGCTCAATTTAGTTTCTTTAGATCTCAATCAATTCTTTTTGACGAATTATTCCAATCAGCCCCACAGAACAAAGTAAGAAAACATTTATAACTTAATTCTTTTCCTTTTATCTGTATGAAAATTTTAAGATTTGCCAACAATTCTCTGTGTCCCAATTCTGATACAATCGTGTATAACATTGAACATAATCCCAAGGAATATCCTCAAAAAGAGACTCATAGCTTTGGCAGTACCAACAGCAGCATTACTGCCAGACACAAAATGTGTAATTAAAATAGAATGACACAATGCTTTTTCTTTTAAGCAGAAATGTGGTTGTTGAAAGAATGCATTGCAGAGCTCAAATTTTGCCTAAGAAATAGAAAATAATGAGTTAGAACTACCCTTTCTTCCATTTGCAGGAGATTCTTCTGTTATGTTTGTGCTCAAAATAAGAAACAATCTTAACTAAATTGCTTTTTGAAATAAGTTGCAAAATTTGTTACAAAATATTACAATAAATTAATTGCAAATACTTTCAGAAAAAATCTTCCCATAATTTTTGGCTATTTTTATTTTTATTCATTTATTTATCAGATAATAACTATTTAATTGTTGCTACATATACTCAGAGATACAGTCTTAAAATAAGAAAATCTAGTGATATGGAAAAACTCAATTGACTAAAAATCATTCATTTATTATTTCAGAGAATAAGACATTGAAATGATAGAGACTTACCTAAAGCAAAGGCTGAAATGCTAGTATTTCACATTTCACAGTCACTGGCCAACCTTGTTAAAAAAACAACTCTAGTTTAAAAGATCTTTTCAAGACTTTTGCCATTTTTAGGCATTATAATCGAATCTAGAAATTTACCAAAATTACTTTTCAATTACTATGGGCTCAAAGAGCTAGAATA
This sequence comes from Cheracebus regulus, assembly GCA_963574635.1. Taxonomy (NCBI): domain Eukaryota; kingdom Metazoa; phylum Chordata; class Mammalia; order Primates; family Pitheciidae; genus Cheracebus; species Cheracebus regulus. Next base: position 52,927 of record CAUYQU010024551.1, on the reverse strand, counting down.
TTGTTTTTATCAACTCATCTATACAGTGGCTTGTCCTTTAGTAAATTAAAAAGGCATTTACAGACTTTTCTAAATTGAATACAATTTCTACTCTAGGTCCACAATTTCAGACTTTCAAAACAAGAAGTTTAATATAAGCCCATTTAAAAACAAAAAAAACAAGAAGTCATATCTTTTTCCTACATAATTGTGGCATACTAACCAGAAAACTTACACACACACACATATGCACACACAAAATCCAAGTCCCTAACTATGGGACTTTTGCCCCTTGTTCTCTGATAGTATGTTGCTTTTTACTCGCAGTTCTTTTTTTTTTTTTTTTTTTTTTTTGTATTGCAGTAGAAATAACCAATAAAAAGAAAAATGGCACATAGCAGTACCAGCATGCCAGTTCAGATACCAGGTACTCTCATGGCTCCATTCAAGTGAAACTATTTTACTCACAGCTCTTCACAAGGGGGTAGCCTTAGATGGCTGGGACTTATGAAATGTGACTTAGCTCTCTGTTGCCAAACAAGAAACAGGCACTTAATTCAAGTTCAACAATAATCTATAGATTGTTGTCCAGCAACACATGATGTTGCCTGCTAAAGCAAGGTAAGCTTAATTAAGCTGATTTTCTCTGGAATGTCTGCTTGGAAAGAACTGAACGATTAATAGATGGAGCTAAAGCTGAACAGATGCATACATATGATCAAGAAGATATAATCTAGGCTTAGATGCAGAAATCAAATCTGAAATGAGGAATAACAGAAAGCCAAATTCATGAGCACACAGAAGTTATGAGATACAGAAAAGTAGAGTAAAGGAAAGGGAATGGATACTGAGTCAGAAGCAAAGGAAATAGAAGGAAAAAAGGAGAATACCAGAGTTAAACATTTGACATGAGACAGAAGGTATATGCCTGCTCCTGTTTGGAGTACCACAATAGCATCCTAATTGTTGCCCTGTCATTCTAGCTCACTAGGATCCACTTATTCTCCTACAATAGTCAGTGTAGGCTTTTAAATTAAGCATCATTTCACTTGGCACCCTTGCTTGACTCCTTCAAGATCTTCACATTTTACTGAGAATCCAATCTAAGGTCCTCTGTGAGCTACCCAGTTCCTCCTGCTTCAGCCTATCTTGTACCATTCTCTCTTTCTGCTCACTTAGCATCTGTATTTTAAATATTTTGTTTCCAAACCTCTTTATTCAGAGCTCTGTTCAAGTGTCAGCCATTCTCAGAGGACTTCCAAAACCACCCATTCTAAGGTGCATACAGGTGCAACCACTAACCCCCTAAACCCTCTACCACTCACTTATCCATAACTTGGTTGCATTCTCTTTTTAGCATTTGTCACTAGCTGCAATTCTCTTATATGTTTACTGGTTAAGGTTATAGCCTTTCCCCTCCTAGGAAATGTAGGCAAAGACGTTGCCTATACTTCCAGTACTTAGAACATAGTAGTAACTAATTAAAATGCTTAAGAAAGGAATGAAAAGATAAAGGGAGAAGAGGATGAAAAGAGGGAGGTAGAGAGAAATGAAGGGAGAGTGGGAGGAAGGAGGAAAGATAATTACTCTTGAAGAAATCCAGAGTGCTGCTTTGGGATCTTTCTTATTATAGATCCTGCTTTTCCTCCATGAGACCTTGAATTTTCTATAGTTCTGCAATTTCTGCTTTGTCTGTGACCTGATAATCTTTGTTTTCCTGGTCGTCTGATGAACCTAGAGCTTAATAAATTCATACTTACAGGAAGTACCTTGCATATATTTCAATTCTTTTTTTTATAACATATGGAAGAAAATCTTTTAAGAGTAGCAGTAACAGCAGAGAAAAACTGACCATTTAAGGATATGACGGTTCTACTATTTCTTCACTAATAAAAATGTAGAAAAAGTTTAAACAATTATATTTGGTTTTAGTTTCCATTCTATCATACAATTTATCAAAAGTTTCTAAGAAAAAGCAAAAATATAATCTTGCCATCCATGGAAAATTGCTGACAATGCTTTTTGCATGAATTTTAAATAAACATTAAATCACAATGGGTAAAATTTATAAGCTGATATCTTACTAACAAATCAATAATATTCTCATATATTTATACTTCTGTAATCTTCTTTTTATGGCTATAGTTTGTTTTATACAATGTGAATGATGTCATGTTGCTTACCATTTTGTTTTTCCTTTAGATTATGTTGAAATTTTCACAAGTATAAATAATACTGAGATGAACTTTCACAAAATTAGGTTTTTATATATATCCATAATTTTTCCTTGGGATAAATTCAATGAATTATCTTAGCCATGTATTTTAATGTCATCTGAGTCACAACCATGTAACTTTAAAATAGCAAAAATTCAACAGTCAAAACTCAATTGAATTACCCTCCTTGTTAAAAAATGGATAAGAAAGAATCTTTGTGGGCACCGTGAAATAGCTGAATCTTTTCTTTTCTTTACACTATTGTAGCACAGTGCAGATATAATAGTCACTTTAGATAGTAGAGGAGAAAGATACTGCCTCAAAATATGCACACAGGGAACATTAACAGGATTTTAATGAGCCTTTCTTAATTGCCTGTGTTTTAAAAAAACAAAATCCATAGTGAGGAAAGAAATATGAAGTAAAGTTGCCAATCAGATGACCGATTGGCAGAATTCTTATTTACAATCACAGATGCCATTAAGGTTTGCCTTTCAACATCCACTAAATACAATTTTCTAAAAAAAACTCTGAACGTTCCCAGGGACTTGAGATCGGTGTCTATGGTCCTTCAATTAAAGTAAGATAAACCAGGAGAAAGGGGAGAATAGATGCAGAAAGAATATGTCCTTTTCCATTCATTTTTTAAACATTAGCCCTCAGTTTGAAATCCACTGAAAGAATTGCCTCACATGCTGAAGAGACAAGGATAGGCCTTTCTTAATCAGGGATGACACAAAATCAAGACATTTCAGGGCAATACCTGCAGGAAAGGATAAGTATTCTGACAACGTCAGTGTCTGCAAACATCCTCTAATGCCACCAGGTAAAAAATAATCACCATCAGCAATATCCAATGCTTATTCAGCAAGCCATGGACCTAAATGACCCTCACTCAGATTTCTGCTCTAAAATTTACAGAGAGAATAAGAGGCTGAAATTCACCTTAAAAGCTCACTAAAAAAGAAGACTCAAAATAGGATATATGATCACTAATAATCAATGGTGTCCAAACTGCCAAATAGCCGACAGTCGGCATGAATCCTTTATTTATTGTTTCAGAACTTGCCATAGTGTTGTGTAAAGCATTTTTAAGGACATAGATATTGTATGTATATAATTAATTCTAATGGTTTGCTAAAGCCAGTGCCACAACACATATTGACTGTCTCTTCCTGTTTCTTTAGTGAAACCACAATGGTAGCTGGAAATTGGTCATGATGGAAGTATTTTCATGAAAGTTTCCAAACACTACATATTAGAAACTCTTTTTTTCCATCAATGCCAATTGTTAATGTATTACTACAACCTTGAAATCCTAATTGTACTTTTGTAAATTATATATACACATGCAAACTCTCCTGATGATTAAAGTTTACAATAAAAGAATTAGTCATGGGGTATGTTGGTTAGTGATGTTAATATTAGGTACAGAAAACACATTTTTGACCAGGCGCAGTGGCTCACGCCTGGAATCCCAGTACTGTGAGAGTCCAAGGTGGGCAGATCATTTAAGGTCAGGAGTTCAAGACCAGCCTGACCAACATGGTGACACCTTGTCTCTACCAAAAATTCAAAAAATTATCCGGGCATGATGATGCATGCCTGCAGTCCCAGCTACTCAGGAGGCTGAAGCAGGAGAATTGCTTGAACCCAGGAGGTGGAGGTTGCAGTGAGCCAAGGTTACCTCAATGCACTGTAGCCTGGGCAACAGAGCGAGACTCTGTCTCAAAAAAATAACAACACATTTTTAATACAGACTCCCAAAAAGCAACTTGATTTTTGCTTAAATACACTGTCTACTGGGATGATAATTTGCAAATATACTTTTTATGATTATATAATTTTACTGAGGTATATTTTACATAGTGTAAAATGCACAGATCCTAATACAGCTCCATGAGTTTTAGCAGCTTACATGTACCTTACAATAAAATCAAGGCACAGAGAATTCCTATGACCTCTGAATGTTCTTTTGTTGCTTTTCTAGTCAAGAACCAGACTCACCCTCCTACTCCTTATTCAGGCAACCATAGTCTGATTTCTAACATTATAGATTAGCTTTGTTTCTTCTAGGACATCATCTAAAAGGGATATTATAGTGAGTATGTTTTTGTGTCAGACTTCTTTCACTCAAAATACTTTGAGATTTATTCTTGTTTGGTAATAGAAATAAGACTCATTCTTGTTTCTTTTTAAAAAAACTTAATGTTTTTATTTGCAAGTAATTTTAAATTTACAAAAAAGTAATCAGAATTAGAGTAATACCACAAACAACTTTGTGTCTATTAGCCAGATTTATGTATCTGTTTTACCATTTGTATGTGCTCCCTCTTGCTCTCATTTCATACATGTATATATACACACAATAAATATATGCGCATAGTTATACATATATGTAAATATCTCCATATATACATTTTTATATAATAAATAGAACTTTTTTTGAAACATTTGATGAGTTACATGCATTATAGCACTTTACTGACATATATTTAGCATGCTACTTAAAAAATAGATTTTCTTACAAAATGTTATTACATTTTTCAACTTAAGTAAATTTAATATCAACAAGATTTTTTTATAAACTATGCTGTATTCTCATTTTGTCAATAGACCCAGCAATGCTAAGCTATCTTTTTCTCCTATAGAGTCCATTCTAGAATCAAACTTTTTTATTGCAGAAGAGTATTTTTTTGCATGACTTAAATTATTTATGCATTCTTTAAGAGACATTTGGGTTGTGTCAAGTCTAAGGCTATTATAAATAAAGCTGTTGTAAACATTTTTGGCACATTCTTTTCAGGACTTGTCATTCCCCTATACAAATAACTAGCAGTAAAATTGTTGAATCATAGATGTTTTATTTTACTTATTTTATAAAATATTTTACTGATATAAATTTTTAAGAATTACTAGTTTTCTAAAGTACTTGTACAATTTTACAGAAATAAATGAGCATTCCAGTTGCCCCATACTCTCACAAACATTTATTGTTGTCAGTCTTTAAATTTCAACAATTTTTTAAAAATGTGAAGTGTAATATCTCATTGTGGTTTATTTAACACATAATGCCCTGATGACAAATAATCTTAAGCACCTTTTCATGGCTTATCGGCCATTTTTTACATTTTCTTTTGTAATAATCTGCTCAAACTGTTTTTTCCCATTCTTTTTATTATTGACTTGTAGATGTTCTTTATAAATCATTCATGAAAGTCCTTTATCAGTTATATGTAATGTGAGTACTTTCCTTTTTTTGGCTTGCTTTTCTGGCAAAGATGACTTTTTATAAAGAAAATTATAAATTTTTCATTAAGTGCCCTTAAATTTATTTTTCTACCTAATATTTTACTAATCTAATGCCTAAAACCTATTGTTTTTGGTTATATAATTAGTTCTGTAATCTGTCTTAATTTTTGAGAATGTTATTCAAAAGAATCAACATTCTTCTTTTCCTCCATAGTTATCTAGTTGTTTCAGAAACATTTGTTCAAAGGGTTTTCCCATGGTATGGTATTGCCACATTTAAAAAAATACTTCATCATATATGGTGGATCTATTTCTGTACCCGTATCATGTTTCATTGAACTATTTGTTTGTGCTAATGCTAATACCGCACTGTCCTGATCATTGATAAGCTTAAAGTAAGTCTTGGACTTACATAATATATATCCTCTTGGTCCTTTTACAAGATTTCTTTTCCATGGGCCTCTTTGTTTTCCTATACATTGAAATATCAGCTTGTTTTCTAAAGAAAATTTTATTTTCTGGTAATGTGATAGGATTTTCATTGCATCTGTAGCTAAATGTGAAGTGAATTTACATCTTAAACATTGAGACTTCCCACTGAGTATTCTGCATATTTCTCCATTTATTAATTTTTAAATTTGTCTCAACAATGTACTATAATATCATGTAGTACTATGCAATGTACCAATGCATTATTGCTAGTATATAAAAATGTAATTGTCTTTTATAAATTGATTTTATGTCATAGGAAAATACTAAATCCAATCTTTATGTTTTTCATTTCTTTATTTTGAATGATATGTCCTCCAGAACAATGTTAAACACAATGGTGAAATCATCCTTGCCTTTTTTCTGATCTTAAGAAAAGTGCATTCAAAACTTCACTATTAAGACTGAGACCAACTATGGGTTATTGTAGATGCTGTTTTATCAGAATGAGGACATTCTGTTCTTTTCCTAGATTTCTGGAAGTTTTTACTATCAACGGATAGTGAGTTTATCAAATCTGTTATTTTTTTTTTCTGTTGGCATCCACTGAAACATCCATAGTTTTCTTCCTTATTCTGCCAATGTGGTAAATTATATTATTACAAATTTAATGAGGTATACGTTTTTTGTTTTTGAGTTGGAGTCTTGCTTTGTCCCCAAGCAGGAATGCAGAATGGGGTATAAATTACTTTTTAAAATCCACAATATAAATGTACAATTTGATATGTCCAAAACACAAAGAGAAGGTTGTGAATTTCATTGGAAAGAAATGTTTCGTGTTGTTTTGAAGGAAAGTATGTTGACATTAGTAAAGTTTTGAGGAGGCAGCAAGCTCTGAATGGTAAGTGATGGCAATGGGTAAAGCTAGTCTTCAAGTCTCAGCAGCTTGTTTTAGTAGTGACTATATAAAACTGTTTCCAGTTTATTACAAGGAATTTCAAAAGCTGGGCGTACAGAGAGAATTACATGCTTGTAGTGATGTTGTATACCTTGAGTGCTTTTTGAGCACTTTTTCCTCCTGGCCTCTTGACTCTGCTTTAGTCCATATGATGGACTTTCACAATGGAAATGTTCTATTTTCTGATTGTGGTGACTGTTACATGACTATATATACTTAACCCGACTAGTTGAATTATAATTTTTAAATGTAGAGATTAACCTTTATATTTTGACTTTGACACCACAAACTCAAAAAGTTATTTTGTGTCTAAAGTCTTTCATTTAGCATAATGCTTTTATGAAAATTGAATTGACTTGGAATGTTTGTTAAAAATCAATTACCATGTATGTATGGGTCTATCCTATTCCGTTTATCTGTACTACCCTTAAACCAATGTCAAACAGTCTAGATGCTAATCAGTTTAGAATTAATCCTCAAATTATGCAGCCTAAGTTCCTCAACTTTATTCTTCTTTAAAAAAATTAGAAAGTCTAGATTATTTACATTTTCATACTACTTTTAGCATTCACTTGTTGATTTCTGCAAAGTTTTGCTTGCATTTTGAATAGTATTGCTTTGAAGCCATAGATCCATTTTCAGATAATTGACATGTCAATAATATTGAGTCTTCCACTCCATAAAACTAGGACACTTACCTTTGTTTAGTTAGGTTCTATAACTTCTCTCAACTTTTCTTTGTATTTTTAGTGCTACATGTACTTCTGATAATTTATAAAATACTTCAAAAATTCATATTTTATTTATACATGCTTAGTATTATGTTTTCTTGATGAATTGACTTCTTTATCATAATTAAACTTACCTTTTAATCTCTGCTAATATTTTTTGTTCTGAAATTTACTCTCTCTGGTATTAATATAAGAACTCCAGTTTCATTTTGTGTATCCTTTTCTATCATTTACCTTCAAACTGACTATATACATAGAGTTTCTTGTAGGCAGCAGTTGGATTTTGCATTTTTATATCAAATCTGACAATTTCTGCTTAATTGGATTTATAAATTTTTTTTACAAATATAATTATTGATATACTTAAAATAGTTATCTTGATATTTACTTTCTACCCATCCCATTAGATGTTCATCATCTTTATTCTTTGTTTTCTGACTTCTTTTGGATAAATGGAGGACTGAATTTTAACTCCACTTTTCACTTACTAGTAATACGTCTTTGTTTTGTTTTTAGGGAAGTTTCTATTGCTTACAGGATAGATAGATAGGCAGACAGACAGACAGACAGAAACTTTTATTCTACCTTTAAGAAATACTATACCTTTTCAGGTACATAGTGTAAGAACCCTATAACATTATATTTCTATTTTCCCTCCCACCTTTTGTACCTTATTTTCATACATTTTACTTCTAAATATGTTTTTTCTTTTTTAGACAGAGTTTCACTCTTGTTACCCAGGCTGGAGTGCAATGGCACGATCTCGGCTCACTACAACCTCCGTCTCCTGGGTTCAAGCAATTCTCCTGCCTCAGCCTACCGAGTAGCTGGGACTACAGGCGTGCACCACCATGCCCAGCTAATTTTTGTATTTTTAGTAGAGACGGGGTTTCATCCTGTTGACCAGGATGGTCTCGATCTCTTGACCTTGTGATCCACCCACCTTGGCCTCCCAAAGTGCTGGGATTACAGGCATGAGCCACTGCACCCAGCCCTAAATATGTTATAATCCCCATAATACTTATTTTTGCTTGAAATAGTCAATTATCTTTTAAAGAGAGTAAAATCACATGAAGATAATTGTTATATTCATCTAAATATTTACCATTTCCAATATTATTTCTTCCTCTAGATCGTTTTTTTTTTTCTGGCATATTCTTTCCTGTTGATTAGCTTTCTGTAACTTTTTATGAAATTCATTTGTAATTCTCAAATTTCATTTATCCAAAAATGTTCCCTTGGCCTTCATTTTTGAAATATAATTTCACCAAAGTTTTAGATAGACAGTTTTATGTTTTATTTTAGCATATGAAAGAGATAATTCAATTTTTTTTCTGGCTTCCATTTTTTTTGAATGTATGACAAGTGATTCTTTGTACTGTTTCCCATAGGTGATATGTTCTTTTTACCTCTAGCTACTTCCAAGTGTTTCACTATAGTTTTGACCTTCAGCTGTTTTAATACGACATTCTTATATATAGCTCTTTGTATTTATTCTGAGTTTCACTGAGCTTGTTGAATCTATTTGTCATATTCACCCAATTAAAAAAAATTCTCTATTTTCTCTTACCTATCTTTCTGAAATTCCAGCTACATATACATTTAACCACTTGTTATAGTTACACAGGCTACAAAGCTACAATTCATTGTTTGTGAATATATTATTTCTGTGTGCTTGAATTTATATGATTTTATAAACTTTATATATTTATATGTACATTTTTATGAGTAAATGTGTATAGATGTAATTTACCTATGGAGTGTTATGCTATATAATTAATTTATACAATACAAATATAGTATTAGTCAATATTCAAGTTTACTTATTCTTTGTTTTGCAGTATCCAATCTGCCCTAAATTTTATTGAATAAACTTACTGCTATTAATTTTTCATTTTTAAAATTTATAATTTTTTTGCTTGTTAATATATCTCTAATAATGTCATTTAGTTGTTTATCCATTCAACGTTCTTCTATATTATTTGAAGTATTTATAATAGCTGTTTTGAAGTTCTCTTCTGTAAATTGCAACATCTAGGTTTTCTTTGAGTCTACTTCTATTGACTTTTTATCTGTTGATTATGGTAGCATTTCGTTGTTGGGTTTGTTTTTGGGGGGGAGTTTGTCTAGTAACTTTTTGATTAAGGATACTAAATATTGTAAATGATGCATTATAGAAACTTTGGATTTTGTTTTCTTCCTCTAGTAATATTTGTCTTTGCACCCTGGTTTTATGGAAGTTTAGTTTTAGTCTTTGCTAATGTGGTTCTATGTTTATTTTTTCCTTAGTAGTAGGGTATATTCCTCATCCTAGGTTCATTTATACCAGAGTGTATATATATATATATATATCACTGAGTCGCCTAGAGTAGCTTCCTACTGGCTACATCTTACAGAAGCAAAAAAAAAAACAAAAAACAAAAACAAACAAACAAAAGAAACCATAAGGAATTATTAGTGAAACCCCTTCTTAAAACGTACTTCCACTCCACTCTAGTGACAAGGCCTAACCTTGTGCCAGTTGGCAAAGAAAAAATATTTGCAAGGTCCAGCTCCAGTACTATAATGCAGAATAAGGAAGGATGGATTTTGATAATTGAGACAGATGGTATAATACTTTCATCATTATTTTAAAAATAGAAAAGTAATTGTAGCAATTTTATTTTCAATTTCTAGTCATCTGGTACACCCAAACTCCAATTGGTGTCCCTTCATCCCATTAAGACAGGTTTTTTGTTGTTGTTGTTTAAATACTAATCATCCATGTACCATTTAAATTTGGATGTGCCTTGTCAGCTAATTGTAAAAATCTGGGCCACCTGTGTGTGTGTTAGAACCTACTTGTGGTTCAATAGAAAACCTGAGGTTTACACTGAGATTCTCTAAATTGGCAGCTCTTGAACTTCAAATTCTCACCAGCATCTTAGCAATAACTTTCTAGAGAGTGTTACCAGCACCCCAGTGGGCAGTATCCTAAAGATTCTTGATAACACCCCAGTGAGAAGCTTCCCAGGCACTTTTACCACCAACTTAGTAGGCTGTTTCCTAGCACATTTTACCAGAACTGGAATGGAAACCTCCCTAGAAAATTTCCCTGGAACTCTAGTGTTTCCCTCCTCACAAGTCTTGGCCTGTGACACCCTAGCAAACTTCTCTATCATTCATTGTTCCACAGCCACTGCTTTTCTCTGAATACTCAGTCTCAGCCCTATTGTTAGGTACCTCTTTGAAATTTGTTCCTTCCTTGAGTACAGTCCCTTAATAATGCATATGGTATTCCAGTATTCCTTCAGATTCTCTTTACTCTGTATTAGTAGACAGTCTTATTATACAATGTAATAATTTTTTCAAATTGCTGGCATGGTTTCTGTCTCCTTAATGAAAACTTTGTTTAAATTCAATATATACAATTGATGTTAACTCAGTTTAGAGTTCTGCAAGCTAAGTTCTATGCCTGAAAATCTACAAATTGAATAATAGCAACAAATCAATTTACTTAAAGTGATTAAGATACAGAGATAGGCGAAGCAACATTCAACATGAAGTCTGCACACATTCTTCAAAAGTAGGGTCTAAGAAATATAATGTAGGTGTCAATGTACAATGCTCCTATGATGGTGAGCACTTACATCTCATGGTGAAGTTGAAAGAAAACAAGCAAAATAATCTCCTTATTAAGACAATTATCACAATCTTGAAACATGTTTTATCTGAAAACATAATTGAAAATACAAGGTCATTTTAGCAAAAGCCAATACAAAACTTTAAACTTGTACCCTGTGATAAATGGGACTTCTACTTGACTACTGTTATTTCTTTTTTAACTTGTGAACATGGGTTCAAATACTTGTTTCAAAGCCTGTTATTCAGAGTACCTGAATTTTCATCACGTTCTCTCTCCTAAAACAATTCATGTATTTCCCTCTCTTCAGTCTCACTGCTGCTGTTTCTTAACACTTGCTTTTGCGGGTGTTTGTTCTTTGTTATCACTGGTAGAGACTATGAGCCTGGAAAACTGGTACGTACTGGGTTTTGTTTACCCCTGGGTACTTGAAGCAACTAATTCCTTTTCCACTGCCAAGAGGAGCTGAAATTTGGGAGACACACTGCTGTTTGCTATTCTTGAAGCTTACTAACTGTAAGTGTCTACGAACCACCTGCTGTGGCTAGGGAATGTAATCTGGCTTTTGCATTTTCCAATGAAAATGTTCATTTTGTTAATGACAAATTGTTTCCCTCTAAAATATTACTGAAAGAACATTGCTACTAGCTACTGCTCTTTTCATGAAAGAGAACTTTCATTTTGGCAGCATATTGACTGATATAGAGAAATGAAAGGACCGTATAGTTAAATGATGCCATAGGGCTTGCATACTCATATATTCAGAATGGTGGTAATTGTCAAATTAATGAATATTCTGATTAATAATCACATGCAGTCATTCTACTCAACTCAAAAGGTATTTATGAAGCATCTGGCATACGTTTAGCATCATATTGAAGAGAAACTATTTGTAATTTTGAAAATGTTAAGGCCCTAGAGTTAAACTTATATTTCAGGTATAAGAGTCAAACTTCTTATATCTGAAATTTAGCATTTGCATTTAATACATGTGTAAAAATCGACAAGGCTTTCTATGCCCCAAATTCCTCATTTATAAATAAAAATGATAATATTTTCTATATCGAAGGGAGAATGCATAATTCCCTAGAATTATTTATAATTAATGCAACTATTTTTTTTAATATTGTGGAATTATATGAAATGTTTCCTGCCCTTAATAAGCTTGCATAAAACAGAAAATAAACAATAAAAGAAAATACATGTCATCTCCCATAAAACAATGTTATATTAATATAACTTATACATTATAAGTATGTTTTATATATTTTATGTATACATACACTCTATATGTATATTATATATATATATATATATCCCACAAGATATTAAGTGATTGCTAACCCAGAAACAAAATAAAAATTATTCCATTCCCCAATGAATTTGGCTAAAAGATTGGTAATAAAAATCAAACGTAACACCAGCAGAAGACATGGTGAAAAGCCAAGCTGGATCTCTGAGGTATCACACATTTTGAGACATATATTTATGATGCTATTATGATCACTAGCATCTTACCATATCAAGTAAAAAGATCACCACATTCTGGAGAGTTGGACACGTTTTACAAGGGAAATATTGTTTTTCTTTATTTCTGTGCTTCTGTGCTTAATGGGTTGATTCAGTAATATGGTAGACCTTTGGTTTGAGTAAGGGGAGGGAACAGGTTGAACCAGCTCCAGAGAAAAGATCTAAATAAACCTCTCATAAGTTACTGTTGCTGTAAGTTCCCCAACTGAAAAGTCTGACTTTTCAGATTTTTCTGTCAATTTTGTGAGTGTCTCTATTTTTCATAAAACTTTTTACTTAAATTAGATGAGTCAGTCTCAGTTATTAGCAATCAAAGATCCTTAACTGTTTCAAATCTGTTCAAAAAGTGTTCCCCAAGTGTTGACAGAAAATAAAAGAAGGTACTGAGAACCTCTTTCAAGTATCTTAATCCATGTCCAATAAAATGCATATATGACAGAAAAAAAAGGTTACATCATTTAAGGCTTTCATGATCTCATTATCTCTGAAATCTGTAGCCACTGTTCTCAGGTCAGTCATTTATTAATTTTTATTGATATACATACCATAAAATTTACCCTTTCCAGAGTTTTTTTTTTTTTTTTTTTTTTGCTGTAGTCACAAGGTTGCACAACCATCACCACCATCTAATTGCAGAATATTTTCATGATGCTCCCTCAAACTCCTCCCTTTTATCTGTCACTTCCCATTACCTTTCCCCACTAGTCCCTGGCAAACAGTAATCTACTTTTTTCTCCCTGGATCTGCCAACTGTCAGTATTTCATATAAATGCAATTAAACAATAAGTATCTTTTCTTACATGTTTTCCAGATTAATCTATGTTGTAGTATGTATTGGTACTTTATTATTTTTTATGGCTAAATATTCTACTGTGTAGATACACATTTTATACCCATTAATTTATTGATAAAAATATAGGATGTTTCTACTTTTAACAGTTTTGAATGTTGCTATGAATATTTATGTTCACATTTTTGTGTGTACTTTTGTTTTCAATTATCTTGAACATATATAGTCATCTTTTCATATCTGTGAGGATTTGGTTAAACTCAGGACCCCAGCAGATACCAGAATCCATGGATGCTCAAGTCCCTAATGTGAGATGACATAGTAGTTGTATATAATCTATGCATATCCTCTTATATACTTTAAATCATCTCTGGATTACTTATAATACCTAATACAATGTAAATGACATGTAAATTATTATACTGTATTACTTAGGGAATAATGACAAGAAAAACTAAATCTCTACATGTTCAGTACAGAAACAATCATCCTTTTAAAAAAAAAAATTTTGATCTGAAGATGGTTGAATCCATGGATGTAGAACCCACAGATACAAGAGGGAAACTGTCCCTAGGAATAGAATGGCTATGTTATATGGTAACTCTATATTTAACTTTTTGAGGAACTACCAAATTGTTTTACAGAGTAACTCTGAGGTCAACTTGAATAGACAAATCAGTCTCTGAAAATGCTTGCAAATAGGTGATTAATATGCCAAACTCTGCATGATATATCTGAACCTAAAGGATTCCCAGATGACAGTCATATTGCTGTTAGAGTATTGTAGTGGTTCATTTTACATACCAAATTAACTGGGCCATGGGATGCCCAGGTAACTGGTTAAATATTACTTCCGTGTGGGTCTGTGAGGGTGTTTCTGGAAAAGATTAACATTTGAATTGGTACACGAGTAAAGCAAATGGCCCTCCCCAATGCAAGCAGGCATCATCCAGTCTGTTGAGAACAGAGGAACATCAAATGAAGCCTTGAACTAAGACATTAATCTCTTTCTGGTCTCAGCAATGCAGTCTTTACCAGGCATGCATGAGAATCTCTACCATGGGCTCTACAGATCTTAGGCCTTCAAACTAAGCCATCAGCTTTCTTGAGTCTCCCAGATCGTAGACAGCAGGCTAGGGGATTTCTCATAATCCCACAGCAGGCTATGGGATTTCCATAATTATGTAAGCCAAAGCATTATACTATCACTTCCTTGATATAACTTTATATCAAGCCCTTTTGTTCTACTGAGTCCTCAATAGTTTGGATGGTGCTCACCTACAGTCGAAAGGGTAGATCTTTTTTACACAGTCTACTAATTCAAATGGTCACCACTTCCAGAAATACTCTCACAGTACACACAGAACATGTGTAAAGGAATACATGTAGATATGCCTCCTGCTGGTTCTGTTTCTCTGGAGAGTCCTCACTAATGCAAGCATCATGGTGGTTCCTTTTTCTGGATCTGTTAAGAGAGGCTTTACTGAGAGACTATTACAGTCTGTGATCAAGTTCTCAAAGAAATCACCCGATTTGACAATGTTTATTTACTTGTCAAGAAGAATCCAAGATTATTCGATGTTTGTAAAGAAAAAAAAAAAACAAGCCGGATCTAGTATGATAGCAGGAAAGTTGTTTTCCCAGGTAACTAGTATAAATGGTTCAGGAAAGTGCATGAAACCCAGTCAAGGGGATTTCAGTTCCAGTTCCTGATTCCCCTACCTGTGCCACCTTGGTCCAGGTTCTTACATTCTTGAAAATGAGTTTTGCCATCTCTAAACAAGAAGTATAACATTCATTCTGTTACACCTAATTCACAAGGGTCCTTTAGCTAAAATAGGATGATTGTATTAGTCAGTGTTCTCCAGAGAAACACAGCCAATGTGAAATAAATAGATATATGAAAGGAGATTTATTATGGGAATTGGCTCAGGCATTTATGGCGGTTTAAAAGTCCCGGAAGTCTCATGATGAGCTGTCTGCAAGATGGAAAACCAAGGAAACTGGTAATGCAATTCACTTTGAGCCCAATGTCCCCAAAACCAGGAGCTCCAATGTCCGAGGGCAGGAGAAGATGGATGTCCCAGCTCAAGAGAGAATTCAATTGACCCTTCCTCTGCTGTCTTTTTGTTCTATTCAAACCCACAACAGATTGGAAGATAACCACCCTACATTGATAAGGGTGGATCTTCTTTACTCAATCCACTGATTCATGTGATAATCTCTTCTAGGAATATCCTCATAGATACACCCAGAAATAACGTTTAACCAACTATCCGGTCACCACTTAACCCAGTAATGTTGACAATTAATTTAACATCGTATGATGTATATACAATTTTTAAATAAATTATCAGTTTCTTTAATAATGTTATGACCTATTATAATAACATTTATTTCCTGTCTTAAAAGAGACAGTAGATAGTGTGATTATACCTTATTATGTTTTTATAGGTTTTAACACAGTCTACATTTAATTCAGGTAACCAGAAAGTATATTATAAATTATAATTATACAGTCTGTCTAGATTTTAAGATGAAGACTTTACTCAATAGTATTTAATATTCCAACTAACTTTAAGAAACTATAAATTCTGTTAACTTCTGGTGTAACAAGTATAAGAAGATAATTCCCCTAAATCTTTTGTTGCTAGATTTTGCTTGCATTTATGTTATATTTATATAAACTATTAAGTCCTGGGTTTTGGAGGCTGCAAAGCAAAGATGTTACACAATGAAGAGAGGACAAGTTGGAATCAAAGATCTAGAATTTAAACCAGGTTTCTTATAACCTGAATGAACATGGACATAAACTTCTAAACTAAACTTCTCACATAAACTTCAGTGATGTAAGGTATGCAACGATAGCTCTTTCAAAAAAATGTTGAGTAAATTAATGTCTCATGTGCAATAATCACCTAGAAAAAAACTAAAAATAAGTATATTCTTCCCTTCTTTTTGTAAACTTTAGACCTTAGGGTAGCTCCTGATATGGTAAACACTCAACACAAAATGTATTGAGGCTGATGTAGTGTACATTTATAAAATTTGATCTGGCAAGTGTATGTCACTAGTTTTTTAATAATTATTGTTGATATATTCTCAACGATGTAACAAATAGTTGCTATTTTAATATATATTTATTCTGAAGCTATTAATAATGTCAGTGGTCTATTGTTGAAAATACACTACTTTTGAGAAAGAAAAAATACTCATTTCCCCATCGAAACATACAATACTACTGTGATAATAATTGGTTCTGGCCCCCTGACATTGCTTTATTCTCCCCATAGTAGGATGGAGAGATTGTGCTTCTCTAACTCCTGAAAATTAAGTATGACCATGTTTTGGCCAACCAAATATGAGAAGTGGTCAACATGCAGTTCTCCACTTGCCTTTTAACTTTGACTGGACAACCGACAATGTTTTGAAGGGTACTGGTTCTCAACCTGGGTAATTTTGCCCTCTCCAGGGATGACTGCAAACTCTGGAGACATTTCTTGATTGGTTTGGAATGAGGAGGTTGCTACCTGCATCTAGAGAATAGAGGCCATGTCTGCAGTGAATATCTTACAATGCACAGGAGAGCCTCCTCAGCCTTTCTTTGACCCTGGGGTGATAAAAATTCATCCAGCCCAAATTGTCAATAGTGCCACTGTTGAGAAACCCAGCTTGGAGTAAAGATTTGGATCTCAGTCCCTAGTTGTTCAGAAACACAGAAGTAGTATAATAAATAACAGAGAAGAAGTAAATATATCTTAGCTATTTTCAACCATTAAGAGTTTCAGGTTCTGTATTATCACAGCATAGCCTAGCTTTTCTTAACTGACAAATTTATTTTGCAATTTGAGTGAAATTAGAACACAATGCACTTCCCCAAGTAATGTTTAAAAAAATGTGGTTCCAACATTTTTGGATTTAATAACCATTGAGTACACGACTGCTGGGCTGACAATTGAGGCAGAATTCACATAAAATGGAAAATAAATGGATCAATTCAAATTTCAAGACAGTTTAGCTTGCCTTTAGAGGAAAATGATTGTTCATAAGAAGCATCTGGCTTTAATGCTTAATGTCATGTCTCTAAGATACCCAACAATTCAGGCCAATATTTGAAAAAAAGAGATTATAAGATTTGATTTTGAACAGTAGACTGCAGCTTACACACTTATTGAACAAAAACCTTTATGTCATTTACAAATAGTTTAACAGTTTCCATTATTTGCTTATGAAATATTTTAATGTACAAGTTGAAATAATTATTTAACAAAAGCTATTTTGATGTATACCTTCATGAAAGAGAGAAATTAAGAAAAAGAACAAATTTATAATGACAAGTTTCCTTTTTTCTATAAGAAGTATTTCTCTTAATGAATGATATTAGTTGCGACATAAGGCAGATGTAAACACTTAGCAATTTTAATTTCTGCTCTCAAAGTCACATACTTCTCTCCTTCAAACATTTCTTATGATTCCATTTACTTTTCCATTTGCTACTTTAAATAGTTAATATATTCATATAATTCAAAGAATTTAAAACTATATGAAGGTAATTAGTAAAATGTTTTCCTCCCACTCAAGGCCGCCACCTATGACCACATGGGTGGTTCATGGCTGCTCACGAAGGGCACCACCTAGAGCTGGGCACACTCACAACACAAGCTGACTCCCCACACTAACCTCATTCACAGTAACCTTGTTATTAGTTTCATATGGATATGCATATATTCATTTACTTATGCATCTATATGCATACATAACATATGCACAGTCATATGCAATATATGCATGCAAATATAGATACATACATCCATATGCATATGGAAATAAATGTAAATTAAATTGTTACCCTTTTTTTACTCTTTTTCTTACACAAAATACATGGCAGGGGAGAATGTTATCCCCATGTCCATTCATAATAAAGTGCTCTCAAAGAGAATACCAGACTCTTCTACATGCCTTAGGAAAATGAACCTCAATAAGAGTCAAAGCAATTATTTAGACAGACTTTGAATACATGTAGTTTATGCATGGCAATTTCCAGCATCTCACTGCAGAATGTTGTCTCTCTCTTTATGTATACTTCTTCAGATAATCTGTGTCTCCTGTCACTCAAGACCTTTCATTTTCAACTATTATTCTTGGCAACACTAAGTAATGAGGCTTTGACTCCACAAATATCCTGTTGACCTTATTAAGCACATTTATTTTGTATTTCCTTAGTGTTACACATCTGATGATCTCATGCATAATAATATCTCAATTATCAATAAATGCTCCAACTGCTACCCTCAGAGAGAAATATATACTGTGATTTTTTATTGTTGCTAATATATTATATAAGGTTGCATTTCAAAATGTTTATTATTATTGTTATTTTAATAGTTTGGGGGAACAGATGGTGTTTGATTACATGCATAAGTTCTTTAGTGGTGATTTGTGAGATTTTGGTGCATCTATCATGAGAGCAGTGTACACTGTACCCTATGTATAGTCTTTTTTCTCTCACCCGCCCCAACCCTTCCCGAGTTCCCAGAATCCACTATATTGTTCTTATGCATCCTCATAACTTACCGTCCACTTATAAGTGAGAACATAAAATATTTGGCTTTCCATTCCTGAGTTACTTCACTTAGAATAATGGTCTCCAACTCCATCCAGGTTGCTGTGAATGTCGTATTTCATTCCTATTTATGGCTGAGTATTAGTCCATGGTATACATAGACCACATTTTCTTTATTCACTCATTTGTTGATGTGTATTTAGGCTGTTTCTACATTTTTGCAAATGCAAATTATGCTGCTATAAACAAATGACTTCTTTTCCTCTGAGTAGATACCCAGTAGTGGGATTGCTGGATCAAATGGTAGATCAATTTGTAGGTCTTTAAGAAGTCTTCATATTGTCTCCATGGTGTAGTACTAGCAATGTAAAAGTGTTCCCTTTTACCCATTCTGTGGGTTGTGTGTTTTTTTAATTTTTAAATTGTGGCCATTCTTGCAGGACTAAGGTGGTATCATATTGTTGTTTTGATTTGCATTTTCCTGATAATTAGTGATGTTAAGCATTTTTTCAAGCGTTTGTTGGCCATTTGTATATCTTGTTCTGAGAACCATCTATTTCCTTAGCTTACTTTTCGGTGGAATTATTTTTTTTGTTTTGTTTTGTTTTGAGACAGAGGCTCACTTTGTCACTCAGGTGGAAGTACAGTGGCATGATCTCAGCTCACTGCAACCTCCACCTTCCAAGTTCAAGCAATTCTCTTGCCTCAGCCTCCCAAGTAGCTGGGATTACAGGCACATACCACCATCCCTGGCTAATTTTTGTATTTTTAGTAGATATGTGGTTTCACCATGTTGGCCAGGCTGGTCTCGAACTCCTGATCTCAAGTGATCCACTCGCCTCAGTCTCCCAAAGTGCTGGGATTACAGGTGTGGGCCACTGCACCTGGCCTATTTTTTCTTGCTGAATTGTTTGAGCTCCTTGTAGATTCCAGATATTAGTCTTTTGTCAGATGCATAATTTGCAAGTATTTTCTCCCACTCTCTGGGTTGTTCGTTTACTCTACTGATTATTTCTTTTGCTGTGCAGAAACCTTTTAGTTATTTAAGTCCCATCTATTTATTTGTTTTTGTCATTTGCTTTTGGGTTCTTGGTCATGGAGTCTTTGACTAAGCCAATGTCCAGTTTTTCCCATATTATCTTCTAGAATTTTATGGTTCTAGATCTTAGATTTAAGTCTTTGAGCCATCTTGAGTTAATTTTCATATAAGGTGAGAGATGAGGATCCAGTTTCATTCTTCTACATGTGGCTTACCAATTATCCCAACACCATTTGTTGAATAGAGTGTCCTTTCCCCACTTTGCTTTTGTTTGCTTTGCTGAAGATCAGTTGACTGTAAATATTTGACTTTATTTCTGGATCCTCTCTTTTTTTCCATTGGTCTACATGCCTATTTTTATGACAGTACCATGCTGTTTTGGTAACTATAGCCTTGTAGTATAGTTTCAAGTTAGGTAATGTAATGCCTCCAGATTTGTTCTTTGTAGTTAGTCTTGCTTTGGCTATGCAGGCTCTTTTGTTGTTGTTGTTGTTGTTTCATATAAATTTACAGATTGTTTTTTCTAGTTCTGTGAAGAACAATGATGGTGTTTTGATGGGAATTGCATTGAATTTATATATTGCTTTTGGCAATATGGTCATTTTCACAATATTGTTTAAAATACTGCATGTTATGTTTGAAAACTTCATTTTTAAAACATTTGGAAAATTTTTTGTTATGTTGAAATCACAGTCTTTAAATCCTACCTTCTAGATATTAGAAGTGAGCTTTAAAATATTAAAATAGAGAAAAATATACATTTACCTTGGAAATGAGGAAGATGTTATCCATATATTCAGATAGTCAATGTGTTTCTAAATTATATAATGCAGATTGCCCCAGAATAGGAGCCACATAGGAACAACTGATCATCCTCATTCATATGAAAGAACAATATACTCAGAAAATAAAGAAGACCTTGACAACAGTAACCTCTAAGATAGGTTAGGGCTTTGACTCATGATCAAAACAAACAATAAGCTACTACAGTGGCTTAGTGGCTTACTACACAAGAAACCACTGAAGCAATGGAATGATACCACAAGAAAGAAGAAAGTCCATCCTAAAGAATAAAAATAAAATATTTTTCTCTATGTAATATATTTACAATAAGAAATTCTGTTGTCAGAAAAACATTTATTTATCTTAAGCTTAAAAATATTCTGTAGCAGAGTATGATTGAGAAAACAGTCTAAATTCCACCTTAATGAGGATTTTTTGTCTGTTCAACCAAATTCACACTTCATCCAAAATGACACAGCACAGAACAGAAGAAATGTAATCTAATGATGATCAGTGAGACTTAATCCTCAAATAACTAAATATTGAGAAGAATCATGCAGAGAACTATCATTTAAGCTGAGACATTTGATGACAGTTTCTGGTGACAAAGTTCTTGAATTTTTCAATGCTTATTCAAGTTGCCCTTCAGTTTTTTAAATTAGGTCATGATATTTACAATGAATCCCTTTTTTTGCTCACTTTGAGTGTTTCAGTTCCTAAGGCAACAAACAAATTTAATTGAATTTTTATATATGCAAAATCAGAACACATCTTTGACATTAGAGCAAATAATCATGGGAAAAGACAAATAATATGAGATCTTGGAAAACTTGCAACAAGATGAGAAACATGAGGTCAAGGTTTAAAGTATGATGGAAGCTTTGACAAACAAATTAATTGAAGATCTATTTAGTAAAAGTGAAAGACTACTCTAAGAAATTAATCAAGTATTCTGATGAGAAGAAAAAGCAATGAAAAGTAAATAATTGTTATGGACCAAATCTACCCCTCCAAAATTCATATGTTGAAGCCTTATCCCTCAGTTAAGGTTATATTTGGAGATGGGCCTCTAAGGAAGTTTAAATGATGTCATAACATTGGGACTTTGATAGGTTTGCAGTTCTTATAAAAAGACATACCAAAAAACTCTGTGTCTCTCTCCCCTGTCCCTCTTTTTCTCATGCACTGAGAAAAGGCCATATGAGGACCTAGTAAGGAGGTAGCCATCTGTCAGCTAGTAAGAGAAACCTCACCAGAAACTAAATCTGCCAAATCCTTTATCTTGCAGTTCTCCACAAATGGGAGAAAAAAAAATTATCTGTTGAAGCCATCCAACCTGTTATATGTTGTTATGGCAGCCCAAGCTGACTAATAGAATGAGGAAAGAGAAAGGGAACAGATCCAGGAAACTCAATCTACAAGAAAAAAAAAGACCTTAATGAATTCATGAAAATATAAGGCAAACAGACTCAAAATAATAATCAAAGAAATAATAGAAACATTCCTAAGCTGAAAATGAATGTTAACTTGAATATCTAAGGGTTTCACCAAGTACCAAGAATAAGTTTAAATGAAATAAACAGAAATATTTCTATGAACAAAGACCATTTCTACAGAAATCAAAAAAGTTAGCCAGAAAGAAATAAAAAATGAAACTGTATTCATGTGACTATAATAAAAAAATTAAGAATGTATTAATTAACATCTGTAGTGTTTTAAGGAAGTATCACTGATACTTCAGAATGCTATATTATGACTCCTAACATTTTCATAGGGCAATGTACTAGTTACATTGTGCTAAATGTTGTAACTAAACACCTCAACATATCAACTGATTAACAAAATCAAGATTTCTCATTCAAATCACAATTTTTCTTAGCTTAAGGATGGCACCTATGATCTGTTGTATGCAGTCATTCTGAGACTCAAGTTTCTTCTATGCTTAGCCAAAAGAACATATTATTTCCCTAGATACAATGGATGAGAACTGGTAACAAGGTCAGACCTCAATGGAAGCTGATTCAAAAATACGTTTAGCTGCATGCCCAGGTAAAAGAAACAAGCTTGGCAAACGTTTAGGCAGCGCTGTTCAAGAGAACTTCTTATGAAAATAAAAATATTCTGTTGTGCTAATATGACCACACTAACCATATGAGGCTATTGTAGCCTCTTTAATGTTGTTATAAAGGAATACCTGAGATTGATTAATTTAGAAAGAAAAGAGGTTTATTTGGCTCACCATTCTGCAGGCTGTACAAAAAGAATGGTGCCAGCATCTGCTTCTGGTGAGAGACAAGCTGTTTCCACTCATGATGGAATGCAAAGAGGAGCTAACATGTGCAGACCACATTGCAAGAGAGGAAGTGAGAGAGACAGTGAGCAGGTACCAGGCTCTTTTTAACAACCAGCTCTAGGAGAAACTCCTATGGGAACCAGCAGAGTGAGCTCACTCATTAGCAAAAGGATGGGCTTAAGCCATTCCTGAAGGAAGGACTCAGCCCCATGACCCAAACATCTCTCACCAGGCCCCACTATGACCACTGGAGTTCAAATTTCAGCGTGAGACCCATCGGGCCAAACAAACCATATCCAAAGGATAGCAGAGGCTGTTTAGCATTTGAAATGTTGCTAAAGCAACAGAGAAACTACTTAATTTTGCTTGATTTCATTATTTAAATTAAAATAGCCACATGCGACTAGTGGCTTTCCTATTGGAGAGAGCAGACCACCCATCTCTATCACAAAGTAATAGGATGTGTGGTCAGGGATGTTATTGAGAATTATTGGTAATAATAAATATGTAGAGGCCGGGTGCAGTGGTTCATGCCTATAATCCCAGAACTTTGGGAGGCTCAGGCAGGTGAATTACTTGAGGTCAGGAGTTCAAGACCAGGCTGGCCATCATGGTGAAACCCCATCTCTATTTAAAAAATAATAATAATAACACAGAAAAAAATTAGCCAGGCATGGTGGCATGTGCCTGTAATCTCAGATACTCAGGAGGCTGAGGCACAAGAATCACTTGAACCCTGGAGGTGAAGGTTGCAGTGAGCCGAGATTGTGCCACTGCATTCCAGCCTGGGCAACAGAGCAATTCTCTGTCTCAAAACCAAAGCAAAAGAAAACAAAAATAAATATAGAAATAACACAAGTATCCATCAGATTGGGAATGTGTGATATTACCTCCTCAGCAAATAGTTAAAGTATTACCTGTTGAATCTTGGTGCATACTTCATATGCCTGTGCAGGCTAGAAATTTAGAAGACTTTGGGGAAAATATCAGAATATCAGCATGAATTGGCTCCTCCTAAAACCTTCACAGGGTTCTGCAAATAGTGCCATGCTTTGGTTTGAGGCAGTAATCCTCAAAGTATCACCTGGAACCAGCAGGACCAGCATCACCTGGGAACTTATTAGAAAATGAAATTTTCCAGCCCCATCCCAGACCTACTGAATCAGAAATTCTAGGGGTGGGGTCAAGCAATCCGTGTCTAATAAGCCCTCCTGGTAATACCGACACTTGCTAAAGTTTGAGAGCCACTGATCTAAGGCAATAGTTCTCACTCTAGCTGCTCATTAGAATTACCAAGGGAACTACAAAAAATAGGGTTGCCATAGTTCCATCCTCAGAGATTTTTATTTGTTATGTAGTAGGGCCAAGTATTTTTAAAGGCTCCCCGGGTGATTCAAATGTACAAACAGAATCAAGAATCAAAACTGAGGAGACCCAAAATGAAAGCAGAAAAGGCAACAGAATACAACTCAACTTTAATATAAAAGGCTTTTTCTGCCTGTGGTCCATTGTGCAAAACTACTGAAAGTCAATAATGGATTTTGGATAATTATGATAGCTCGATTCTCTGATACATTTTAAATTTCACATGAGCAAAAACAAGGGCAATAATAGTCCAAATAGAAGACAGAACCTGAGCCCTTTGTGGTATCAGGAAATTGAGAAAATTCTGAAGAAAAGTCTGAACTCCCTGGCCCAGCCTGCTACACAATCCCCCCTGACAAAGCCTCTCTAAGATGAATCCTGGGATATTATTCCCTTAGACTCCTCTTTTCCTCTAGTATTGCTCACTGTTCTAAGAAGCCAAGGCCCATTCTGGAAAAAGTGTGATCAGAGTGGTCACATGCACAGACTTAGGAGCCAAACTGCCTTGGTAGGACCCTGGTTCTACCTCTTATTAGCTGTGTAACTTGGAAACATCAGTAAACTCCTTTATGCCTCACTTTCCTCTTCAAAAATAAAAAATACGTGATTTTACCTACATTTTTGGGTTGCTTAAAAGTAAGGATGAATGCATGCATTACAGAAACTTAAAACAGTGCCTTACACTTATTATCAAGGACAGAAATAAGATGAAAATACAGTCCATGCTAGCTAGTTGCTAAGAAACAAAAATCAGAAAGGCAGGCGAATGTTAAATGACCATGAGTTAGGCATTGCTTATTAGCTATTAAAATGATTTAAAATGCATTATATATTATGAATAATTACTTGAGTAGAAGCATAGTGTTTTAGTCCATTCTCAGACTATAAAGAAATATCTGAGACTGGGTAATTTATCAAGAAAAGATGTTTGATTGGCTCATGATTCCACAGGCGGTACAGGAAGCATGACAGTTTCTCGGGAGGCCTCGGGAAACTTTCAATCATGGTGGAAGGCGAAGGGGCCACAGGCACATCTCACAGGGCCAGAACACGAGGAAGCAGGTGGAGTGTGTTGGGTGGGGTGGCTAGGTACTAGATACTTTTAAACAACCGGATCTTGTTAGAACTCTGTCGCAAGAACCATATTAGAGGGAAGTTACTAAACCATAAGAAACCTCCCCCATGATCCAATCACCTCCCACCAGGCCCCATCACCAACACTGGGAAATAAAATTGAACATGAGATATGGATGGGGACATGGATCCAAACCATAATCAATAGAAAAAAATAGACGATAGATGATAGAGAGGTAAACACATAAATAAATAGATATATAGGGAAAAATATTCCAGGTACCATTCTAGAAAACAGCAATGAACAAAATGGAAAATGCATTATAGTGAGATTATATTCTAGTGTTTCAGAGGTGACAAAAAATAAAACTACAAATAGATATACCAGGTATATATAAGCACTACGAATAAAAATAGAAGAATATAAGAAAAAGGTGTTGACACTTAAGGAGCAACTTGAAAAAAACAAGGAAAGCTATCTCACATCTGGGGACACAAAAATAAAGGCAGAGGTTTTATAAATGGAGTTCCCCATTTAGAGATTTCATCAATGGGGAACTCGATTTATAAAACCCCCACTATAAATGGAAACTCCCATTTATAAAACCATCAGCTCTTGTGAGACTTATTCACTACCGTGAGAACGTTGTGCGGGAAACTGACCCCAAGATTGAATTATCTTCACCTGGAGATAATAATCCACCTATCCCTGACACATGAGCATTATGACAATTCAAGATGACATTTATGCGGGGACATAGCCAATACAGAGGGAACTGCAATACAAAAGTCCTAGGTCATTACAAGTTTGAAGTGTTCAATGAACAGCAAGACGTGATTAGAATGGACTGAACACAGTGAAACCCATGAAAGAATCAGTAGCCCAGACACATAGCACCTTGCAGGGTAGGTACAGTCAGGCGTTCAAATCCCATTTTACAATAGTGAGAAGATAGAACTATTTGAGCAGGAGAGTTTGCTTTATCTGGCATATAACTTTAAAATTTACTCTAGCTGTATGAGATGAATTTATATTACTGGATGAGGAGCAGAGAGGTGAGGACTGTTATGAAGCTTTTGCACCACACAAGATATTGTACTGTCTTGAACCAGGGTGATGGCAGTGGAAATGGTGATAAGTGACCAGATTCACAGTAAACTGGGATTTCTGAATATGATTAATGAGAATGATTGGCCTGAGAAAATGGGTGAATCATTAAGGTCAGGCACTAAGAAGTGAGAAGACCCAAGGGTCTGTCCTTGTTAAATTTGAACTGCCCACATAAAGATTTCAAGGAGAGGTTGGGAATGCAAGTCTGATGCTCAGGGGAAATGTGGGGGCTAAAGATATTAACCAAATTTCACAAATCTATTTACATTTATAAGATTACATGAGATCATCTAGGAAGTATGTGCACATGAGAGAAAAAAAATCTAATTGCCTGGCAGTCCCACCAGCTTCTTAAGTGACATATTTGCCATGTAGGGCTGGCTCTCAGAGGCCTATGACTACTTAATCCCTAAAGCAATTCCAAGAGTCCCTAAACTTATATAAATAGGAAGAATTTCCAATGTAGTACTGTCCGCAGATGAGAAATCCTCCCAATCTCCTTTTGAAAAGTGATCATGGAGGACTTTGGGCAAGGGAGGCACTGTATTAGTCTGTTCTCATGCTACTAATAAAGATATATTTGAAACTGGGTAATTTATAAAGGAAAGAGGTTTAATTGACTCACAGTTCCACATGACTGGGGAGGCCTCACAATCATGGCAGAAGGCAAATGAGGGACAAAGTCACGGCTCACAGAGCAGCAGGCGAGAGAGAGCGTCTGTAGGAGAACTCCCATTTACAAAGGCATCAGATCTCGTGAGACTTGCTCACTACCATGAGAACAGTGTGGGCGAAACTGCCTCCTTGATTCAATTATCACCACCTGGAGATAATAATCACCCATCTTTGACACGTGAGGATTATTACATTTCAAGGTGCGGTTTGGGTGGGGACACAGACGAGCCATATCAGGAACCAATCAGTTTCAACTATGGAACATGCGGCTGCTTCTTTGTAGAAGTCACTCTTTAGCCACGGGGGAGAAACTACCAACCATTCTCTACCACAGTAAAATCTGCATTCTAGAGCTCTGATTGTTGTATGTTACTTTCCATTTTTCCTGTTTCCAAAGGGAGGTCTTATTGTGTTTATATTATCTTTCCACTTTTATTTATAAATGGTATTATTTATCATTTAGCCCATAAATGGCCAGATCACAAAGTGGTACATTCAGAGCTGACTGAGAAAGCTGAACAGAACCCAGAGACTTGTAAATTAACTAATCGAACAAGATTTCAGTTGTGTTCTGATGGAAGAGATAAAATCTGTTTCCAGTTATCCAGAAACTACCTTAAGTATGAGCACTGTTGCAAATTTATATACTGGTATTGGATATAATGTACCTATCAAAGAGTAAAACATAGTGAATATTTTAATTTTTGCCTGTTTAAGAACCCCTTCCCTTTTCTCTCCCCACTTTTCCTTTTGGAAACTACTCCTTCAACAGACTTCAATAACCCACCTTCTAGGTTTCAAAGGAAGTCATATGACCCAGGTCTAGACAGTCATTTTGTCAATTCATCTGGCCACGGTGATTGGTCCACCATCTTATGTGATCTAATGCAATCCAAACAGATCCCTGCCCCGAGATTTTTGTTTAAAGCAAGAGGAGAGGGGTCGTTGTGGGTCATGGAGTTTGAAATGTGAATTGGTTGCTACTGGAAGCCATTATCTCTCACCCCACATTGAAAAAACCTGTCTGATGTAAGGAAAAATGAAGTCAAGAAGTGGTAATTGCAGATGAGAAGAAGCTGAAGGGAACACCAATTGTGTCAGGTCTCTAGTTCTGGAGTCTGACATCCTAAGATCTGTTCTTAATCCGGAAGCTTTTTGACTCTATGACCTTCCAATTTCACCAATTGATAAATACCCCTGTATAAGCAGGCTTTAGTTGGAATTCTGGAATTTGTAACTTTTAATTAATACAGGTTAATTAATCTTAATTTTACACATTAATCTACACAACTAATTTAATTCTATATCATTAATGCTGAATATATATTTATAGCACAATATTTAAATTATGGGTAAAAAATAGTAAAGGAAATCACAGTGATTACATTCACATTAGAAGTCCTTAGGAGAGAATGCTGGATGAGACATATGCCCATGAGTCACAAGGGCTGAAGATACATTTCAGATGCAGGATGTGACCTTGATTTGGGATATATACAGCCTGATTTTATACTACACCAGTATTTCCCAAATAGTGACCCCCACATTGGTGGCTTGCATGAGGTTAAATGTGCTACCCAAAAATTATTTGTTGCTCATACAAATGTAAACAGTTAAAGTTTGAAAAAAGAAATAAGTTTATTTTCTGTACCATTTCTCAGATCTTCTAATTACATTGTAATTCTTTACTGTTGTATAAGTAACCAAAGTACCATCTATTCAAAAAACGCTATATCGTCTTTTAACATCTCTGCAGAACACAGTTTGAGAAATACTGGACTAGTCTTAGGTTGTAGATAGGGAAAATTGTTCTTAGGCATCTTAATCTAATCTTATTTGTTCCGATTTAAAATCTTAGAAAGTAAGAAGAATGGGGCCAGAAGTAAAATACTGTTTTTCTCCTGTGCAACAATAGTTCCAGATAAGGATGCCAAGCCAATTCAGCCTAGCTGCCCAACATCTAGGTTGTTAAATCAAATCGCAGAGAAGCAAAGCCCTAAGCCAAATAAATAAATCTCTAGTGATGGAGACATAGTGACTTTGACAGGCAAATCCGAGAATATTTATGAATAAGAAGAAATTTCTTAGTTCCGAAAATGACTGATATGCCTTTGTCACCTGTCTATGAATCCTGATAGACATCAAGCCTCTGATAAATAGTAGTCTATTCCAGCTATTTTAAGTGTTAAGGATATTCTGATAGCTATATAGTTATGAAATGATAGTGATTTTTTGAGGAAACGATGGTATCTTTAGTTTCTATATTAATCCTAAAATATAAAGGAATCATCTTTAGTCTAAAGATAAACTAAAAAGAGATTAAATCATTTGCTCTCAACTGTTAAGTTTAGTCCTGGCCTGAAACCATGAAGATAGACTAACAGCTTTGAAAATCCCTGTGATCCGTCTTCTTTTAAGGTGAAATGCAGTGATATTTTGCTAACCAATGATACTAAAGCCATTTTACTTTGGCTCTTTTCAGTTTTTGGAAGCGATGAGTAGCATTTAAGAAGAGAAAAAAATTGACATATACAGTGAGAATTTGTAATTAAAAGAATTAAATTGACTCCAAGATTCCAATTTGTACAATCCATATGAAACCAGTGTTAGTAGCATTGGCAGAAATAAACCTAGAAATTGTCTGTCGGTATGTGACTGATGTACATAGGAACATAGAAAAACTAAGTGAAGTTGATTTAAGTGATATCTCAGGAATGTTGGATTGTAATTTCCAAGTTCAAATCTGGAAACAACAGCATTTAGAAAATGATTTGATGAAGACAAACATAGTAGTGGAAGATAGAAAAATGATGACAAACCAGCCTCAAGTTTACAGTGTTTGAAAAGTACTCTGAGTCTCAGTGTGATGGCTTACACCTGTAATCCGAGCACTTTGGGAGGCTGAGGCAGGCGGATCACTGCAGGCCAGGAGTTCCACACCAGCCTGGCCCACGTGGTGAAACCTCATCTCTACTACAAATACAGAAATTAGACAGGTGTGGTGATGTGCATATGTAATCTCAGCTACTTGGGAAACTGAGGCACAAGAATCACTTGAACCCAGGAGACAGAGGTTGCAGCGAGCATAAATTGTACCACCACACTCCAGCCTGGGTGACAGAGTGAGACTGTCTCAAAAAACCAAACAAACAAAAACTAGACAGGTAAATCATATATGAGTACAGATATCACCCATCAGGGTTCACCATGGCCCAGAAAAAATATACCTCAAAATTATATATTCTAGTAGCTCTGAGTCCGTGCACAATAAGCCATTTTCAGATTACCACAATGATTTCCCACATATGACAAGAGGTGCAGTCATCTGAATAAAAGATGAAAGATTTCAATGACTGGAAATGCTTGGTCCCTATGGCAAAGTAACCCATGTTTACCAGGCCACTCCAGTTCAGGATTTTAAATTAAGATGTATCAGCAGTAAATTCTATTTACTCTTGTTCTGAAATGCAGTTTCTTCAATTCTTGATGGAATCTTTTTCAGTTATATTGGCAAGGCCCCAACAGCTGTCTTGTATGTGCTCATAAACAATTCTATCCAGTGACCACATGACATCACCATTTTCATGTTATTTGTTTGGTCAGCCTCCAGGCATGAGTAGGTCACTACCTCCATCTCTGCTGAAAGGCAGGAAGGCATTTCACCACTATCTTAGGCTATGCTCCCCAGAAACAGAGCCTGAGCAGTATTTTGGAAGAGTACATTTATGAAAAAAAATGGGATGAGACAGGTAGATAGAGCAAGGGAAAAAATGCTAAACAAGGATGTGTCTCAGCAGAAGACTAGCTATATCTGATCTCATTGTGAAATGTTGAAGTTTAAGTTGCACCACAGAGGTATACCCACCTTAAGACAAGAAGCTGCTTTTTTGAACACTCACGTCCCACAGTCACTGGCCAAGGTCTGCTTTCAAGAGATGGTGAAGGATGGCATCTGTTTGACCAATAATAATTTTTGGAAGAAGGGGACAGCTATGGGTTCCTACTAACCAGCATGCACAGCCACAAGAAGATGGGCGTATGTACTAGCAAAGGGATCTGCATGATGCATCAACAGTGTGGATCCCTTGCACTACTCAGATTCACTTGTCACATTAAATGTATCCCATCCAGACATAGCTTCTCTAGGATTCTGGCTGGTTTCATTTTCTGGAAAAATTTACAAGGGAAGGGTTAGTAGGATGAACTGCATTCCCTGTTGCAGTGGCTGATCCTAAAACCATAACTGTAACTCATCATGTCCCTCTTCAAGCACCCTTTCTAGATTATTCTGCTAATTGTCTAGCATTTCTGCTTGTCAAAATCTCTGGCTTACCTTGTAGAATAAGCTATACTACCACCCCTGAGAATCCTGAGCTCCTATTTATCATGCATTTTTCAGATCATGGTTACTGCACTTGCGTGGCAGTTTTAAAGTGGTATGTCCCCAGTATTTAGAATACATGGGTCTGGAAGCCAACAGCTAGAAGTTGAAGTGACTCAATTGGGGAATTTGCTTCCAGAAAGCAAAGAAATGACTACTGATACTAGCAGGACCCTGATCATGGGTAACTCTTCGTCTTCTCTTGCATATTGAGAGCAAGGAGAGGACAGTTCTACAGCTAAGGGATCATATATGAGTTAGAATCAGACAACGTTTACAGCAACTGAGGCATTAGTGTATCACCAGCCAACAGGATGTGAGAGAAGCACCCACAGCATCTACTATGATTATTGCCTCCAGTATTTAAAGAGAAATAACTGATTTCTGTTTGTTTACTCATTTCTTCCTGGTACAAACTCCTCTGCTAGGCAATGTAACCACTTTCAGTGCATACTGCCCCGATGTCTCTTCTAGGCAATAATAATGCTGCCTCTATGTGTCAACACTTCCACAGGGCACTGACTCATCTGTGATCAAGTCCACCTCTTCTGCTGCACACTGTGCTATCACCTCACCCAAGCACAGCTCCCTCCTCACTGTATATTATCACTTTTTGAGAAACAACTGGCCCTCCTAACATGTACTGCCGCTACCACCTGTCAATACTGTTGATTCATGGGAGACATTGAGAAGCCAAAGCTCTCTGATGGTTTTTGGCTACATGAGAGAAAATGGTCTCTTTCTTCTTTTCATCACATTCTCTTAAAGAAGAATTTAAACAACATTGCCATGGCCCTAACATTTTCAAATGTTTACTCAAAGCTCTCCTGACTTAGGATTCAAATACGAGTTCATGAAGAGTAGGCTTAGAATCAACTTATGTGAAAGAAACCATGATCTTATTAGAATCATTCCTTCTATCTGATAAGGGAGTCTGAGCTCCTTCATTCCTTAGGATGTGTTCTTTTTTCCTAGAAGCCATCTCTAATTCTCATACAATAGTTTGCTGGAAGCCCTACCTGGCCAGTCTGTCTGTCTGACACTTGCAGCTATTTCTGAGTTCCCAAGAATGAATATTGCTCAGGCTTAAGGTAAAACAAAATATAGAATAATTTGGAAAATATTGAATATACTCCAGCGTCTTCTAAATCTGTCTTATCTGTCTCCCCAAGTCTTCTCAAAGACCTATTGAAGATTAAGTTTACATCCTGAACCTTCATGAATTCAACAAGGTAACGATGTCCCATAAGGCCTTACTGGAGACAGCAATCAAGATTTCTACGTAAGGTACCCCAATCTTGCCATTGTTTCATTTCCTTCCTAAAACAAATAAATTTCGTATTCTCTTTGTATTTTTTTCATTCTAGTCATAAGAAAGACATTTGTATCACCTTTTATTTGATTTTACCAGCAGATGCAGATTATAAACAGCAGCAATGATTCAGAAGCTCCTGAAAACAAAATGCAAAGGTTGTAAAACACGTGCTGCACATGCTTTGTAAACATTTTCGTTTGTAATTGTCTCTGTGAAGAACTGAAATGTTTGAATTGTGGTTGAAGTTGATGGCATTCGGCAGGCTCGAAATTGATTTTTTTTCCCGCTTTTCAAATGTTAGAGTGCCATTACCTTATGTGTTTTATATATATGTATATAATTTTTAATAATGATTAAAGCAATAAAGTATATCAAGTAATAAATATAAATTCTTCCTGTAAAAGAGACTTAATTCATTTTTTGGTGACTCTAGGTACAAGACTTCCTGTAATTTGTTTTCCAATGCAGATTGTATACTCTGGTGAGCAACCTAAGAAGTATATTTTCTCCTGTTAAATCTATGGTTTTTAATCTCATGACAAATAGTATTCTGTGACCAAAAAAATATGAAGTCTATGAAAAGGAAATAAAATAAGGTTACATAATTTGGACTCACATTTCATCTCTCAACAGTTTATTTGAAAAGAACAGAATGTATTTTCTATAAAAGAATGCCATGAATATTGCTGTTTGCAATTCGAGGAGAGGGTTCATGTTGTCTTAGCACTTGTTTGAAGTCAGGAAACCTGAATTCTATTTATGAATCTGATTGACATTATCAGCTAAAACCAAACATTTCACTCAATCTTCCAGGAGTTTCTATATCTGTACCATCAAATGATTGTTGCTGTCCTTAATTATAATAGTAACAGAATGTTCTTGAAGTACATTTGGTACTTAGGGAGTCAAGCATGTATTTTGAGAGACTCCACAGAATAGTGGTAACTAGCATATATTCTGCAGTCAGAATGTATAAGTTCAAATAACGGCACTACCTCTTATTATAACTTTGAGCAATTTATCATTTCTCTGCCATATTTTCTTCATCTATAAAATAAGGATAGCGTTTGTACTAATTATGTGGGGTGGTTATGAGGAGTCAAGCTGTGAATATCTATAAAGCTTTTAGAACCATAGTTTACATATAGTAAATTATGTGTTTGTTAAACAAGTATTCATCAGGTAATTATCATAAAATGTAACATTCTTTATGTTATACACATGGGAGGGGAAAGTCTCAGATGATTAAAAAAAAAAAACACCATCCTTCAAAATAATATATAAAATGACATTTAGTAGTAGCAAAAAAACAGTTAATCCTTATAGTATAAAAACCAATTAAGTCATCATAGTATAATGTTTATTTTTTTCTTAAGATGGAGTATCACTGTCACCCAGGCTGGAGTGCAATGGCATGATCTTTGCTCACTGCAACCTCCGCCTCCTGGACTCAAGCAATTCTCCTGCCTCAGCCTCCCCAGTAGCTGGGATTATAGGCATGTGTCACCAAGCCCCAGCTAAATTTTGTATTTTTAGTAAAGAGGGGGTTTCACCATGTTGGCCAGGCTGATCTCAAACTCCTGACCTCAGGTGATCTTCCCGTTTTGGCCTCCCAAAGTGCTGGGATTACAGGTATGAGCCACTGAGCCCAGCCTAATGTTTTTGTCTGTATGCATGGTAGAAATATGGTATACTTAAGGACTTGTCTTAGATTTAAAAAATAAAATGTATACAATTGGTTTCTCAATTTAGTAGCAATTTAACTTTTAAAACACCACAGAATTATCAAGTCTCCTTAAATAATTTTAAAGCAGACAATTTAAAAATTCAGAATTTCAGAGATGGCAGAGACTGAACTTTTCACTGGCAATACCACATAAAATTTAAGGATTAATTGTCTTGCTTTGCTGGTAGGTAGGTGTACAAACTAAGTGCTGGCAATAAAAATCTGAGCGTGAGTGTCATGTGAGACTTTAAAAAAACCTGCTTAAAAGGACTCTGTTTTGCCCTATCCTGCCCCTGTAATAAAATGTGATAGCAGGAGCTCCAACAGCAATCTTTGTTTAGGAGGCAACCCTAGAAATGGAGGTGGCACTGAGGGTGGTAGAGTAGAAAGTTAGAAAGAGGCTAGGACCCTGGTAACTCCACCAAATCAACCTGAGTCACCTACCTTGTATCTTTAAGTTTGAGAGAGAGAAATAAATTTTTATACTATTTAAACCAATTTTATTTTTATGCTTTTTAAAAAACATACTGCCAACTGTAGTCTTAAATGAAGGCTGCTCCCTCAGAAGGATATAACCTGTATTTGCCTCTTCCCTCTACTCAGTAAAATGCGGAAACATCTGAGAACTGTATTTGTTTGGAAAGAGTGGATGTTGAGGAGATAGGTAATCAAGAAAGCATTATCCCACTTAATTTGGTCTGAAAAATATAGCTTAGTAAAAAGGAATGTTCTGGTTATCCAGCTCAACTTACTCAAATTTTCTGCATTGGGATTTATGGGAAATGAAATTAGAAAATTTGTTTTTTATTCGCATCCTTCCTGTGGATGGGCAGCAGGATTTGATATTTCTGGGTTTCGTTTTTATAAATTCATTTAATATTGTAGATCCCTCCTGTCCTCTCCATAAACCCAGAGCATCCCACCTGATCTCCTTACCTGAAACTGGTTAGAGCTCTAGTATCTAGTGAGTAAGGAGAGTCTCTGACAGTGCTCACATGCTAAAGACATTGCAACCTCCCCTTGAGTCATGATAATTTCTCAGAAATATTCCTTACAGATGCCAGTCTGTTATCAGAGAAGGAGCTATTTTTAAAATGTATATTTAGAGTAAAGCTGTAAGTGGTGCAGAATTGAACAAAAAGGTTGAGGGCATATGTCTGATTT
Source organism: Cheracebus regulus (assembly GCA_963574635.1). NCBI lineage: Eukaryota > Metazoa > Chordata > Mammalia > Primates > Pitheciidae > Cheracebus > Cheracebus regulus. The sequence continues at coordinate 16,931 of CAUYQU010024551.1, read as the reverse complement.
TATTTTCCCTTTACATAATGCAAAATAGTTTGCCATGTAATGTACTAATAATGCACAAATCCCAAAGAGACAGTGACTATAACATGGAGTCGTTTACTCAGTAACTAGAAATTTGCTAATTTTCTCCACTACACAAAATTCACCAGATAAATACGTGTTCCAGACAATTTCTAACACTTGTATGAGAATTATAGATCTAATCAAAATGAATAACACTATTAGGTGAGAATATCTTGAACTTAAATAGCTTGGCCAGTCTCTAAAAACATTTATTTTAAGTATTTCCAAATATTGAGGATGCATTTGCAATATAGTTGGCCAATTCTTTATCAAAAACAGCATTTCTTATTATTTGCTAGGCAATAACTAAACTTACAGGATTCAGAAAATCCATCAACATATGGATCTTCTGTCACACAAAAGAGTGTTTGGGGTTTAGGGGTTATTTTTGTTTTTTCTTAGAGAAAAGGCAGAAGCTGGAAAGACAATGTTATATCAAAGACACAAAAAAAGTGATGTCTAATAGAGATTCCCTTATTCATAGACAGGATGCAACTGAATTAATCACTCCATGTTCATAATCCACTTGGTAATATAAGCACTTCCTGGAGTTAATGGAATATAAAAGTAATGCATCCTGAAAAACAATCTGTAAAAGAGTGTGTCACACATTTGGGGAAACCCAACATCTAATACAAATGACCAGGGTATAGTGTCAAAAGAATACAGTGTATAACTAAACTCATTTCCATGTCTGAAGTGGATAGAAGAATGTTTTACTCTCTAGTAGGTGGCCTGCATGAAGTTTGGCAGATCCAGTCCAAAGAAAGAAAAGTTGGCCTATTTGTGCCATGTTGCCCAGGAAAATGGAAACTCGGTTTGACTAGAGAATGAGCTCATTCTAATCAATAAACTGCACACTTAAAAAATAATTTCAACCGGCTTTATTTAAAACGTAGTGCCTAAAAAACTGGCAAGCTATTATGACTAAACCAAAGGGGTAGGTGGAGAAATGCAGCTTTCAGTTTCATTTTACCAAAAGGCACACCACTCCTTTGAACCTCCATGACTGAAAGAGTCATCCACATTAAAACAAACAGAAGAGAAAAACAATGGTTAGAAACCAAAAGGATGTATGTCAGGGGGAGGGGCAGTGAGAAGTGTCTCATTATTAGAAGCAGTAGCTGAAAGTAGAGTACTTTTTTTTTCCTTTTTTGAGATGAAGTTTCGCTCTGTCACCCAGGCTAGAGTGCAGTGGCATGATCTCGGCTCACTGCAACCTCCACTTCCCAGGTTTAAGTGATTCTCCTGCCTCAGCCTCCCGAGTAGCACCTGGCACCATGCCTGGCTAATTTTGTATTTTTAGTAGAGACAGGGTTTTAGCATGTGAGCCAGTTGGTTTCATACTGCAGCCCTCAGGTGAGCTGTCCACTTTGGTCTCCCAAAGTGATGGGATTACAGGCGTGAGCCACTGTGCCCAGCCAACATTTTCAATACAATTTTATCAGCACCTGCTTTCACCCTATCTCATTTCTGTATCTGGTCTGGATGGAGAAGAGGGATATAATTCAAAAGATTATAAATGCAGTGTCTTGTATATAAGAACTACTTTGCACTCTCAAACATATTTGGTTCAAGTTCATGGATTAGACAATAAGAATGTGTGTGTGTGTGTGTGTGTGTGTGTGTGTGTGTGTGTGTGTGTGTGTGTGTGTCTGTGTCCATTTCCAAATAAACACTGGGGAATGGATTGAGGACACAGGATTCATCATGGACAAGATAAAATTTCCTTCAAGGGTACCCACTCATGCCTATTATGGATATCTATCATTGCTACGTGAGCAATTTCTCAAGTATTCTGACAGTAAAGAGGTATGTGAGTATTGTAGTTTTCGAATCTTATCATAAATTTCTTAAATACTATACTAATCAATTGTTTTTTAAATGTTTACTTGTGACTTTAAGTAGCATGGAACCCAAATTATCTGAGAGTTACTGAAGGGCAGAGCCTGTTTCTCATTCAATGTTGCATTGCTGGCAGGGTGTGGTGGCTCATGCCTGTAATCTCAATACTTTGTGAGGCTGAGGAGGACAGATCATCTGAGGCCAGAAATTCAAGATCAGCCTGGCCCACATGGTGAAATCTTATCTCTACTAAAAACACAAAATTTAGCCAGGCCTGGTGGTGCATGCCTGTAGTCCCAGCTACTAAGGAGACTGAGGTGGGAGGATCACTTGAACCTGGGAGGCGGAGGTTGCAGTGAGCTGAGATTGCACCACTGCTCTACAGCCTGGGCAACAGAGTGAGACCCAATCCTCACCACTCCCACCCAAATCTTGTTTTACTAGCTGTGCTAGGAAGAATAATGACCCCTGGAACCTATGAATGTGTTATTTTAACTATTATATATTTTCCAGGATTAAGCAGATGGGCCCAACCTAATCACATGAGTCCTTTAAGATGGAAGATTGTTTTTGACTCAGAGAGGTGACATAGAAGAAGAAGATATTGGAAGACAGGCCCTGCTGACTTTGAAGATGAAGAAAGGGTTCTACCAGCCAAGGAATGAAAGGACTCTAGAAACTGAGAATGCCCCTCAGTTGACAGCCAGCCAGAAAACAGGGATCAGTTCTACTACAATGAACTGAATTCTGCCAACAATGAAATGAGCAAGGAGACAGATTCTCCCTGATAGCCTCCAGTACGCAATCTTGGAATGCAATCTTGCCAACTTTAGCACAGTGAGACTTGTGTCAGACTTCTGAACTACAGAACTGTATGATAACAGTTTTTTTGTTTCTTAAAGCCAATAAGTTTGTTGTCATTCATGATGAGCACAAAATATTGATGCGAAACGTGTGGCACTGAGGAGAACAGCAGAGCCTGCAGGTATTTTGTGGCAGTAGAGGGAGGGTAATGACATGATTGAGAGAGCAGGAGAGAGCAGAGATCTCCATTTGATTCATAGTTCACGCTAACATAGTAAAGCCTCCGAAAAATCCTGAAACAATAAACTACGTATGCTGTATTGGATTTAGTGTTTCTTCAACTTCTTTGACTTTGGAAACCTTCTCTTTTCATGTCAAGTACTTTAATATCCTCTGGAATAAGATCGGGAGCTACCATCTTAAGCAAACCCCTGCTATTTTCCTAACTTGAGTTTCTTTTCTTTATCTTACAGGAGAGTCAGTAAATCTGAAGGAAGAAGAATGAAATGATCAACATATTTGGCAATTATTAAGGCCATATGGTTACTAATAATGCCAAAAGGATAATGTTCTAAAAGAGTAGACTATAACCTTACAGGTACATTTGTTCTTTATGAAAATCACACGTCTAAACCATTTATATTTAACCAGCTTTGTGGCAACCTTGGTACTTCATATATGTATAGAATTATTGTAGTAATATTGATAAGTTAAACATTTCTAGAAATCCATGTCTTTTTAGCCGGGCGTGGCGGCACGCACCTGTAGTCCCAGCTACTCGGGAGGCTGAGGCAGGAGAATCGCTTGAACTCAGGAGGTGGAGGTTGCAGCGAGCCGAGATCAAGTCACTGCATTCCAGCCTGGGTGAAAAAGTGAGACTCTGTCTCAAAATTAAATAAATAAATAAAAAGAAATTCATGTCTTTGACCTCATGATAATATTTTGTCATTAAAATGTGTAATTTAAAAAGGTTGAACATTTTATAATATGTCAAAGATGGTGATACCTAACCAAAAGCAACAGAAAATATTTTTATATTTTTTCAATTTTCATCTCTTCCAAGATGCCTGAGGATTTCTATTTGGAAACAAATGTTCAATGATACAGACTGAAAATCTTCTATTATTCTTGACAATTAAAACTTTAGTTCATTTTTACTCAGATATCATTCAATAAATGAGGTTTAATGTAAACTAAATAAAATAATAAATCATCCTGGTTAGCAATTAGACTATTAAATGTTATTTCAAATCTACTAAATAATTTGAAGTCTAATTAATCAAACTGGAAACCCTAAAAATTAAATTTTGTCTATTCTATGATGTGTTTCTTTACAGAAGCCTTGCCTTCTTATTCTTATGTATTTATTTATTTGAAACAGAGGCCTTCTGTGTCACCCCAGGTTGTAGTGTAAGTAGCACAGGCTCAGCTCACTGCAACCTCTGCCCCTGGGTTCAAGCAATTCTCCTGTCTCAGCTTCGCAAGTAGCTGGGACCACAGGTGCACATCATCATTCCCAGCTAATTCTTGTATTTTTAGTAGAGCTAGAGTTTCACCATGTTGGCCTGGCTGGTCTCAAACTCCTAACCTCAAGTGATCTTCCTAACTCGGCCTCTTAAAGTACTGGGATGACGGGTGTGCCTGGCCATGGGGCCTTCTTCTAAAGAAAATTACTAACAATGGAAAGACAAGACTTCCAACTATAATTTCTTTCTACTATTGGTCTCATTAGAATTGATTTTATAATGCTAGATTGCAATGCAAAAAAAATTTTATTGTTCTAAAATTCAAAAGTCTACTTTGACAACATGTTTACTGTAAATATTCTATCTGGTATTAAGGAAAGCAAAGCATTATTAAAATCATTGTTACCAAAATTCCAGCATTCCAGCATTGTGATAGTATAATAATAGCATTAGAAATAGTAACAAAAACGTAACTTTAAATCAGAGAGAGTATATGTTTAAAAATCCAATTGAATGGTAGGATGGAAAAGGTTTTAGGCCAGGTGCAGTGACTCACACCTGTAATCCCAGCACTTTGGGAGGACAAGGCAGGCAGATCACCAGGTCAGGAGTTCGAGACCAGCCTGGTCAACATGGTGAAATCCTGTCTCTACTAAAAATACAAAAATTAGCTGAGCCTGGTGATGTGCCCCTGTAGTCCCAGCTACTCAGGAGACTGAGAAAGGAAAATCACTTGAAATGGGAGAAGGAGGTTGCAGTGAGCCGAGATTGTGCCACTGCACTCCAGCATGGGAGAGAGAGTGAGACTCCATCTCAAAAAAAAAAGTTTTAATTTGTAAGTTGAAATTTTTCATCATGACGGCTTCAATTTCACCTTTGCCTTGAATTTTGGCTCCTCTTCTATTCACATTATTTAAAGTCTTGTCTTTACATATGAAATATATGAATTGTGGCACAGTCAATCCATTATTTCAGCAGGCATAACAGCTGATATCAACCACTGTTAGGCTGATGTAACTTACATCAATCATGAACATCACTAAAATGGACAGTTTTATCAGGGCCTGATGTCATGATGACCAGCAACTAAAAGCAATGCCTGACTGTGGAGCTCTTCATGTATGATCTAAAAAGCAATTAAATTGTAGTTAAAAGTAGAATGTGGCACTCCTTAAAAACAATTATTTTAAAAACACCTCAAAACATATTTCCTACGAGATTGGAATAAACTTCTACGGAAATAATTGTTCTTGCAGATAAGAGAATTATTAGCCTAAAAATTGCCTTTATTTCTTGTCTGTTAGAATCTTGATAAGGATAATTTAGGAATATGAAAAGGTCATCAGGAAGAGTTTTTGAAAAGAAAAATTCCCTTCTCTCTCAGAAAGTTCATATTCCAAACACACAATAAACTGAGTCACATACTTGACTGAGTCCTTATAAATTGGAGATAACCATTAGACTTGTCCTTTCATTTCTAGACTTTGTGCTCTATCTATACAAATCTGCACTTCAATGAGACTCAGTTTCATAACCCTAGACACGATCTTCTGCTTTTCTTTCTTGTATGAGATGTAAGGATTAAACTGCCTGTTCAACTGCAGGCTGGCCTTCCAGAGCCCCGTGGAAACGGACTACAGCTGAGTATTTAAGCCAAACCAATCCAAGTAAAGCATGGAGGTGGTCCTCCAGGCCACTGGTCCACTCATCCAGAAATGCTATAACGGAAGTCCCAGAACCCAGCCTTCCTAATGGTAACAGATGTGAGTCTGGTGCTCCCCCACCTTGGTGATTGGTAGAACAGCATGAAAACCAGGTTTGCCATTTGGTGATGCTGCTTTTAAATACCAACTTCTGATCATATATACCATGGGAGAGACTGGTATTTCTTAATCATGATGCTTAAAAGACCCAAGCCCACAAGTCAGTAGCAATGATAGATACTGCTCACTGTCCTTGAATACCATGATCAACAGAGGACCCCTATGGCTCTGGTTTCCCTGAGTGCCCCCACCGAACGTTTTCCAAAGGCCTGCTGTGTTTGCTCTGTCTTGCCATTTACTCTGCCTGACTTGCCCCATCATCTGAAGTACCATGAGCCTGTCTTTCTTTCTTACAAGCTGAAAGTGCACAACTTTAGGACCATTTTACTTAGTTCAAATAAAACCACATTTCCAGACATTTTTTAATGAAAACACAGATCTTGCCAAGAAAACAAATACTGGCAATAGTGAAGAAAGAGCTTAAGATGTTACTGGCAAATTTTAATGTTAAGAACCTGAAATTTCTCTGAAGAGATATTTCATATTTAGGGTCTTTTACCACAGAGAAGTATGCATCCTCTTTTACAAACTAGGGGGCAAAATGATGTCACCAAAAGATCTTTGGATTAGAAGTCAACAGATACACATTGTAGACAAATCAACAGTGTAACATTGAGTAGGTCACTCAATCTTTGTAAAACTGTTGAAAAGAGATGTTTTAAGAGAAAGAGCAAGAATTGGCGACAAATGAGAAAACTTAAGTTGTATCTTGTGGCTTGAAACTTTGAACTAGTAGAGAGAGTGTATTAACACGTGTGGTCAAAGAGCGGCACTCAGATATTTGCATTTTGAAAGGCCCACCAGCCAGGTGTGAGGGCTCATGCCTGTAAACGCAACACTTTGGGAAACTGAGGTGGAAAGATCACGTAAGCCCAGGAGTTAAAGACCAGCTTACTAAAAAAAAAACAAAACAAAAAAAAAAAAACAAAAAAAACAGTCATGGTGGCACACATTTGTGGTCCCAGCTACTTGGGAGGGGACACTGAGATAGAAAGATTGTGGGCCCAGGAGAATGAGGCTGCAGTGAACCAGGATTGCCTGGCTACACTCCAGCCTGGTGACAGAGTGAAGAAAGGAAGGAAGGGAAGAAGAGAGGAAAGGAAGAAGGGAGGAAGGGAGGAAGGGAGGGAGAGAGGGAAAGAGGAAACAAGAAAAATAAACAAAGGGCCACTAATTCCTAAGTATAATTTTTGGTTTTTTTTTTTTCTTGTGCCCTTGCTTTCTCTGGCTAATTACAACTTGCAAGGCAAGGTCTCTTCAGGTTGATTAAAACGAGAGGCTTGATGATTAATTTAAATAATAAATAATGTCAGCTTGATCGTCTGCCAATCGCTGGCCCCCACCTGACCACCTGACCGCCATCAGCAGAAGGATTTGCTCTCTATGCCCTGCAAGACCATAAAATCCCAGGCCAAGAGACCCTGGGACCCCAGAACACCAGTGCCCGGCGCGGTAAGGACTGGGCCTTCTCGGTAACGCTGAGTCTCAGGTTGGTGATAGCTGTACTGCCAGACCCTTGTGGTCAAACTGTTAGGGCTGCCAGTTTTTCAGTTGTGTCCTTTTACACCCCTATCAAGGAAGCCTGTGTTCCTTGGCCTATTCTTGCTGTTGTGTTCATGGTTGGTATAAATATTGCCTTCCAGTTACATAGAATTTTGCATTTTTGCTCAAAACATTCATTTGGTTATTTCATTCTCTTGTCTTTCCAGATCGTCCCTTTGCCCTCATCTGAGACTTCATTGAGGCCACTCTCCAGGAGAGTGGGAGTGAGATGTGTTCGTCTTCTTCCCAGGTCTGGTTATGGATCTGACCCGGGTGGTTGGATGGGGCTGGGCCGGGCTAGACCTAGTAAATGTCGGAGGCTGTTGCTGCTGGAAGAGCTTTATTTATGGGCAGCAAGACTGAGGCCAGGAGAGGAGCAGCACAGACGGAGCTGGGTTTGGGCTCACAGTGGCTTCCTCCTGCTCCACTGCTCCACACAGCACCCCACCCACCCCCTTGGGCAGGAAGAGGCCCCCTTTTGAGTGAGCTAAGTTCTGAGCTTTGCAAAGACCCTCCTGGCAGGATCTCAATCTAGAGCCAGGAACTGGAAACCTAGGCCAGACCCCTTGCCATCCTATTGGTCTTCTTGGCTCCATGCCCACAGTAGCCTCAACTGGCCCATGCCAGCATGAGCTCCTGGTGAAGTAGGCCCTTTGCTGTTGCTGGATTCTGTTTGCTTAGCTTTCCTTCCTCTGATTACAGCAGCCCTTAACTCTTTTATTTTTTGAGACAGAGTCTTGCTCTGTCACCAAGGCTAGAGGGGAGTGGTGCGATCTCGGCTCACTGCAGCCTCTACCTCCCAGGTTCAAGCGATTCTCTTGCTTCAGCCTCCTGAGTAGCTGGGATTACAGGTGTCCGCCACTATGCCCAGCCAGTTTTTGTATTTTTAGTAGAGACGGGGTTTCACCATCTTGGCCAGGCTGGTCTCGAACTCCTGACATCACGATCCACCTGCCTCAGCCTCCCAAAGTGCTGGGATTACAGGCATGAGCCACCACTCCTAGCCTCTTAACGTTTTATTTTCTTTTTGTATTTTTATTTATGTATTTATTTGTATATTTTATTGCACTTTAGGTTCCGGGGTACATATGCTAAACATGCAGGATTGTTGCATAGGTACATGCGTGGAAATGTAGTTTGCTGCCTCCATCCCCCCATCACCTCTATCTGTCATTTCTCCCCAATACCCCTCCCCAACCTCCCTACCCTCCACTGACTCTCCCCTATGCCCCCTCAACAGACCCCAGTGTGTGATGCTCCCCTCCCTGTGTCCATGTGTTCTCATTGTTCAACACCCACCTATGAGTGAGAACATGTGATGTTTGTTTTTCTGTTCTTGTGTCAGTTTGCTGAGAATTATGGTTTCGAGATTCATCCGTGTCCCTATAAATTACACGAACTCATCATTTTTTATGGCTGCATAGTATTCCATGGTGTATATGTGACACATTTTCCCTGTCCAGTCTATCATTAATGGGCATTTGGGTTGGTTCCAGGTCTTTACTATTGTAAACAGTGTCGCAATGAACATATATGTGCATGTGTCTTTATGATAGAACAATTTATAATCCTTTAGTTATATACCCAGTAATGGGATTGCTGGGTCAAATGGAATTTCTATTTCTAGGTCCTTGAGGAATCGCCACACTGTCTTCCACAATGGTTGAACTAGTTTACACTCCCACCAACAGTGTAAAAGTGTTCCTATTTCTCCACATACTCTCCAGCATCTGTTGTCTCCAGATTTTTTAATGAACGCCATTCTAACTGGCATGAGATGGTATCTCAATGTAGTTTTGATTTGCATTTCTCTAATGACCAGTGATGATGGGCATTTTTTCATATGTTTATTGACCTCATGGATGTCTTCTTTTGTAAAGTGTCTGTTCATATCCTTTGCCCACTTTTGAATGGGCTTGTTTTTTTTTTTTTTGTAGATCTGTTTTAGTTCTTTGCAAATTCTGGGTATCAGCCCTTTGTCAGATGGGTAGACTGCAAAAATTTTTTCCCATTCTATTGGTTGTCGATTCACTCTAATGACTGTTTCTTTTGCCGTGCAAAAGCTGGAGTTTTATTAGGTCCCATTTGTCTCTTTTGGCTTTTGTTGCCAATGCTTTTGGCATTTTGGTCATGAAGTTCTTGCCTACACCTATGTCCCGAATGGTTTTGCCTAGATTTTCTTCTAGGGTTTTTATGGTGTTAGGTCTTATGTTTAAGTCTTTAATCCATGTAGAGTTAATTTTAGTGTAAGGTGTCAAGAAGGGGTCCAGTTTCTGGTTTCTGCACATGGCTAGCCAGTTCAGTGTTGACTTATAGAAGCTAATAAATACTTTGAAAATTCTGATAGAAAAATGAATTTCAGCCAAGAATTCCATGCCACAAATTGATATTCAAGGGCGAAGACAAAAAATATTTTTAAGAGTGCAGTAATTTCAGTGGCTTTGGGGGCATTTTTTGCTGAAGAACCACTAGAGGATGTACTCCTGCAAAATGAGGAGAAAAGTAAGAAAAAATAGTTATAGGTCAGCAGTGGAGGGAGATCTCAGGCCTAGAAAAACAGCCAGATGATATTTGACCAAGGGGACAGAGGGCCCCAGAAATGATGTTCCCGGGGGAAACATGGAACTAATGTTTTTAGAAACATGGAAAATATTTTTGCAGGCACATGATAGAGGTATTTGAACATGTGAAATAAATTAGTGATAGGTTTGTGGACAAAAAGGCAAATAAAAGAAAGATGGAAGGTTAACTTCAGGGAAAAGAAAGGATTATATTAACGGTAAAAAAAAAAAAAAAAAAGTTTACCCAAGCATTGCTAATGAATAGCCAAAATTCAAAGCCGAGGCTGTCTGATCCCAAGTTGGTGCCTTAGAATCTTAGAAGAAAGCTCTGCTACAGAGAAATTTTACAACCTTAGTAAGCCACTGTCTCTCTCTGGGCCTCAGTATCCTCACCTACATAGCGATGGATCTATACAAAAGTACAAACCAAGCCAGGCATGGTGGCTCAGACCTGTAATCCCAGCGCTTTAGGAGGCTGAGGTGAGAGGATTGCTCAAGGTTAGGAGTTCAAGATCAACTTGCGCAAAATAATGAGACCCCTGCCTCTACCAAAAGAATAAAAAGAAAGAAACTAAAAAGTACAAATCATAAATGAAAAGAGAAAAATATGATTGTTAAAGTGAAAAACTTTGAGATAACAAAAGACCATAAAAATGATTAAAAGACAAGCTGTGGGCCAAGACAGTGGTTAGCAAACTATAACCTGAGCCAGTCCTGGTCCACTGCCTACTTATGTCAATGAAGTTCTGCTGGAACACATCCATGCCCATTTGTTTACATTTTGTCTGTTTGTGTGCTACAGTGGCAGAATTGAGTAGCCTGCAAAGCCAAAAATATTTACTATCTGGCCTTTTACAGAAATGGCTTGCCAACTGCTGGATTAGGAAAAGATTTTTTCCACAGATGTAAATAGCAGCAAATTAATACCTAAAATATATACAGAAAGATGACAAATCCATAAGAAAAAGACAAAGAGAATACAGGGGTAAGAGGGGAAGAAAGGCAGCAGATTGTGGCACCGTTGAAACCCACACAGAGCACCTTTGAAGGAGTCAGCAAGTTCTTGGACCCTGGTGTGCTATATACCCGAGCCTTGGGCCTCACACTCCTGGCCAGATGAGCCCAGATGAGAGCGTGAGGCTTGCTTGGACACCCCATATCTGCAGCAGGGAATGTGGCAGAAACTTGTGAGTTGTGTCAGGCAGTGAAGTATCTGCTCCCTATACCAAAGAAGATAGCAGTGTTTCATTCCTTGCTCAGTGCTTCCGTAAGCCTCTCAGTGTGTTTGTCATTCCTGGCCTCCTCACCGTGTACAGGAAGAGAGTATAATTGTTGCAACCATTACATATAAAAAGATGTCTTGTGAACACCATCTTTGGTGGCTCATCACTTCCTGGCTTGTGTGGTGGTTTGTCCTTTCCTCACTTGGCTGATTTTCAAGGGGCAGTGGCGGGACAGAGGGTTCTTCCTGAGATGGGAGGGGGATCTGAGACCATCATCTCCGGCTCTTGCTGTCCCAGCCAATTTAATTTAATCCCTGGGAGTTTCCACTGATCAGTGGCTGAGTCTTTGGTAGCTAGTCAGGAGGAAGGCAAAAGCAGCTTGGGTTGGTAGGCTCATACCTAGGTTCAAATTCTAGCCGGCCCTACCATTGCTAGCCAAACACCTTCGTGCCTCAGCATCCACGTTCATAAAGTAAATAATTGTAACCCAGCTGCCAGGTATACTCATCTGCTTAACTAGCTTTTTTATGAATCATGTTTTCTTTACTCCAGGAAAAAGTCATGTGTAGAATGTGGTCCATTGGTGAAACATTTTTGAAATGTCACCGAAAATTGGAGATGGGGCAGGATTGGGGGTTGGGGGTTGAGGGCTCATAGAAACAGGTAGGTCCTGCCAGTGGTGGGCAGCGAAGCTCTTCTGCCACCTTCCGTCCAGCTTCTCTGGTTCCCTCTGTTCTTCTTAGCTTATGCTGAGTGGCCGTGCTTGCTGACTGGGGATCCACCCACCTAGGCCTGAGAGATTCCACTCATGCTCCAAAGATGGCTTCTCAAAGCTCCTCCTCGGCAGACTGGGGCTCTCTCTTGGCCATTCTTGTACTCATGCTACAAAGGTATTCCTCTGCCAGTCTTTCGCTGAACAGGTCTGTGTCCACACTGTGCCCAGGTTTGACCAAATACAGCTCTTTTGGCCTGGCATAGGACTGCCCCTCCTCTTGAATCAGTGACACGCGAGGGCCACATTCTCAGTACAAGGAAGGCAGAACTTTCAATCCAGGGTGGGGAGATGCAGACACATATTTATTGAGCATTGGGGATGCCATGTGCTTCATGTACATGATGTCTCATTTACCACACATGCCTACTCCACAGAGTCTATTGTTCTCTTTACAGTGGGTACAAGAATGGAGCAAAGAGAGATTTACCTGGGGAGGGGAAGGTCCAAAATACAGGGACAGAGAATGTGACCCTGCTGGAGAAATACAGGGACCGAGAGTGTGAGGTAGAAACTCAGCTGGAGAAATACGCTTACTTTATATGGGTCTGTTGCACAGTAGGCTGGGAGATGACAATGGTGAAAAGGAAAGAGTCTCATTTTTAAATAAAGGTGGGGAGTCCTGGTTCTCTACTCTTAGTATCAAAGAGGAAGGGGCAGCTGCCCGTGGCCTCCGCAGGGGAATGCAGGCTAGATGGCAGGCAGGCGCGGCAGCCCTCAGGCTCTGGTGGTGACAAGCCTGGGTTCAGCCTCTTACCGTGTACAGTCTTGCCCCCAGCTTCCTCCTTTCCGTAGTGGGATTACAATAGTGGCTACCCATAGGGTGGTTGTACAAGTTCATGGAAATAATGTATGTGAAGTGTTTACAACAGAACCAAGTGCCAGGAGAGCCCAGCATAGCAGCCACTATCATTATCAGGTGACATGGGGCTCCCCTCCCTCCGTGATTCTTGTATATAAAGGCTCATTTCTCTGCCATTTTGATGGCTCTGTGCCTTCTTCTCTGCCTTTTCTCTTTTACCTTCTCTTCATCTGGTTATGCTCTATCTATTCTTTTCTTAGGGCCTTTGTCCTTCTCAGATGCCCTGTTCCCTTGGACCAGGAGCCCACTTCTTCTGCTTTCTCCAGACCCTTTGGGTCTTGGGGATCTCCCACGGGGTGAGCTATGGGAGGCACCAGCCCACTGTGGTCAGAACCAATCCTTCTCCCCAAACAAGAAAGCCAAGATGGGCATACCTGCTTCAGGTCTGTGGGCTGGGTAGCTTATAGGCATGGAATGGGAAAGCTATACTGTCCAGATCCTTAACTGCTTTCAACCTCTAGGTCAACTGAAATACTAAAGGTTACTCCTTGAGTGAACATACCAGCCTTCCCATTCTATATTGGATTTAGGATTGACTTTTGCCATTTGTGTATATTGACAGAAGAGGAGAAAAGCAATCCACAAACTGTCAATCCATATACCTACAGTGATAGCATGTGCAAAAATAAGAGTAAAGGAAGGAGAGATGGTACAATTGCTTGATATGCACCACAAGTCCCCTAATTTTGCATTATCTGCTTATGAATATTAGAATGTCACTTTCCCAGATGCATTGATGTGTATTGCCATACCAGGAACAAGGATTGCCGGGCATGTGTGGCTGATGGAAGCAGAAGAGGAGCCTTGGACATATTGCCCTTGGCAAACTGCATGGCCAGGCTCCACATGGGGACTGGGCTCCACGAGGGAGGACCCAGTACTCCCCGAGCCCTGGCCATGGGCCAGAAGGATGCAACCTCCCACACCCACCATGGCAGTGAGTGGCAATAGCATGAGTGTACAGTCTGCTGGGGTCAGACTAGATTTTGTATGAATGTGCAGTTTGAGAGACAAATTACTTGTGTTGCTGCCTTTAAAAGAAGAGCACCTCAGTGTGTAATCTGGAATTGAAATCAATGCATCCCATCTCTCCATTTGGCAAGAGCATGTTGCAGGCCTGCCAGAAAGATAAATGAATACTCCTGATGGGGAAGCTGAACTCTCAACCCCCAGGCCTGGAGCCCAGTCCCCCTGCGGGAGGCAGCATGGGGTCTGGATTACCAACACTGGTCACAGTTTATCATAATCCTCAGGGGAGTTCAGTTCTTGTCCTGGCACAAGCTCAGAGCCTGGCATAAGCAGGTATCCTGCCCATGTTTCTTGGGTCCAGCAGGAAGACCCTCTTTGCCCTCAGGTGCTCAGCTCTCTCCAGGGCTCTGGTGACCCTCCCAGCGAAGCTTCCCCAGCAAAGAAGCATGAATTTCTTCTCTTCTCAAGCCCTGGAGCCTGTGGGTTCCCAGACCTAGTGGCAAAGTTAGGATATCAGCAGACTTGGGTTCTGGTCACACACTGACTCAGTAAATCATCCGCAAAGGACCTCTCTAAATCTGAAATTCAACTTTGAAAGAGGAGTAATAATAGTTTCAATTTCACAGGCATGTGGTTGATAGTTGAAAGATGAGGTATGTAAAATGCTTAGCATCAGCCTGCTCAGTAGATGGCTGTGCATTGCAGTTTCACCCAAGGCCACAGTTGGGCAGGTGATGATTCATCAAAAGACAGTACTTCTAAGATAGACTTGGATAAAATTCTGCCTCCTCCTTCCTTGCACAGACCTCTATACAGGCTGTTCTCTGAAAGCTTTAGAAATAGCAGATCCTCTGAATGAGGAAAATAGACTGAGTAGAAAGGAAGAAAAATGCCCTCTCCTCAAGTCCTGGTAACCAAGGAAACCACGAGAAATTGAAAGCCTTGATTGACAGTGACAAGGGTGACATTAGCCAGTGCCCCCAGTAAAACGAGGACTGGGTTACCAGGTGGGAGTTCAAGTGTCTTTACTTCTCATGCTGCTAGTTTCTCTGGGAGAAAGATATCACTTCCTACTAGGTTTCATTGGGAGCACCTATCCCCTGCTAGGCTTGAACCTGAACTCCCTCCCCCATGCAATCAGTCAGGGTCCAGTCAGGAAAACAGAAACTATACTAATTTTTTTTAAATTTATTTTACTTTAGGTGCATACTATATCTGGCACTTCTCCCCATGTTATCCCTCCCCGCCCTCCCCTCCCTCCCCATCCCCAGCTGTCTCTCCCCTACCCCCACCAACTGCCCCCAGTGTGTGATGCTCCTCTCCCTGAATCCACATGTTCTCATTGTTCAACACCCACCTATGAGTGAGAACATATGGTGCTTGGCTTTCTGTTCTTGTGTCAGTTTGCTGAGAATGATGGTTTCCAGATTCATCCAAGTCCCTACAAAGGACATGAATGATCTCATCATTTTTTATGACTGTGTAGTATTCCATTATGTTTATGTACCACATTTTCTTTGTCCAGTCTATCATTGATGGGCATTTGGGTTGGTTCCAGGTCTTTGCTATTGTATACAGGGCTACAGTGAACATACATGTGCATGTGTCTTTATAGTAGAACAATTTATAGTTCTTTGGGTATATACCCAGTAATGGGATTGCTGGGTCAAATGGAGTTTCTATTCCTAGTTCCTTGAGAAATGGCCACACTGTCTTCCACAATGGTTGAACTAATTTACACTCCCACCAACTGTGTAAGAGTGTTCCTACTTCTCCACATCCTCTTCAGCATCTGTTGTCTCCAGATTTTTTAATGATCGCCATTCTAACTGGTGTGAGATGATATCTCAGTGTGGTTTTGATTTGCATTTCTCTAAAGACCAGTGATGATGAGCATTTTTTCATATGTTTGTTGGCCTCATATATGTCTTCTTTTGAAAAGTGTCTGTTCATATCCTTCACCCACTTTTGAATGGGGTTGTTTTTTCTTGTATATCTGCTTTAGTTCTTTGTAGATTCTGGATATTAGCCCTTTGTCAGATGGGTAGATTCCAAAAATTTTTTCCCATTCTGTTGGTTGCCGATTTGCTCTAATGATGGTTTCTTTTGCTGTGCAGAAGCTCTGAAGTTTAATTAGATCCCATTTGTCTATCTTGGCTTTTATTGCCATTGCTTTTGGTGTTTTAGACATGAAGTCCTTGCCTATGCCTACGTCCTGGATGGTTTTGCCTACATTTTCTTCTAGTGTTTTTATGGTGTTAGGTTTTATGTTTAAATATTTGATCCATCTGGAGTTAATTTTAGAGTAAGGTGACAGGTAGGGGTCCGATTTTTGCTTTCTGCAGATGGCTAGGCAGTTTTCCCAACACCATTTATTAAACATGGAGTCCTTTCCTCATTGCTTGTTTTTGCTGGGTTTGTCAAAGATCAGATGGTTGTAGATGTGTGGTGTTTATTCTGGGGTCTCTGTTCTGTTCCATTGGTCTATGTCTGTTTTGGTACCAATACCATGCTGTTTTGATTACTGTAGCCTTGTAGTATAGTTTGAAGTCTGGCAGTGTGATGCCTCTCAGCTTGGTACTTTTTGCTTAAGATTGTCTTTGCTCTGCAGGGTCTTTTGTGATTCCATATGAAGTTTAAAGTGTTTTTTTCCAGTTCTGTGAAGAAGGACATTGGTAGCTTGATGGGGATAGTGTTGAATCTATAGATTACTTTGGGCAGTACAGCCATTTTCATGATATTGATTCTTCGTAACCATCAGCATGGAATGTTTCTCCATCTGTTTGTGTCCTCTCTTATTTCCTTGAGCAGTGGTGTGTAGTTCTCCTTGAAGAGGGCCTTCACATCCCTTGTTAGTTGTATTCCTAGGTATTTGATTCTCTTTGTAGCAATTGTGAATGGGAGTTTACTCATGATTAGGCTTTCTGCTTGTCTGTTGTTGGTGTATAGGAATGCTTGTGATTTTTGCACATTGATTTTGTATCCTGATACTTTGCTGAAATTG